>PVLA01004852.1:0-163526 GCA_004027455.1 Hydrochoerus hydrochaeris
CCAGTACATATCAGTGATATCCATAAATATAAATGGCCTCAATTCACCTATAAAAAGAAATAGATTGACAGAATGGATCAAGAAACAGGATCCCACAATATGCTGTATACAAGAAACACATCTGACCCAAAAGGAAACTCATAGATTAAAAGTCAAAGGATGGAAAACAGTATTCCATGCAACAGGAACCCAGAAAAAAAGCAGGGGTAGCTATTCTATTTGCAGACAACGTGAACTTCAAACCTAAAATGATTAAAAGAGATAGAGAAGGTCGCTACATACTTGTTAGTGGAAAAATTCAAGAGGAAGCAC
The DNA here is from genome assembly GCA_004027455.1 of Hydrochoerus hydrochaeris. NCBI lineage: Eukaryota > Metazoa > Chordata > Mammalia > Rodentia > Hydrochaeridae > Hydrochoerus > Hydrochoerus hydrochaeris. Next base: position 313 of record PVLA01004852.1, read on the forward strand.
TAACAATTATAAATATATATGTGCCAAACACAGGAACACCCAACTATATAAGACAGATACTAATGGACATGAAAAACCAAATACACAAGAACACAATTATAACAGGAGATCTTAACAGCCCATTGTCACAAAGAGTTAGATCAACTAGACAAAAAGTCACCAAAGAAATAACAGAACTGAATCATACCTGTGAGCAATTGGACTTAGTAGACGTTTACAGAGTGTTCAATCCAACCACATCAGAATGCACATTCTTCTCAGCTGCACATGGGACATTCTCCAAAATAGACCATATACTATCCCATAAAGCATTCTTAAGTAAATGCAAAGGTATTAAAACCATACCATGCATAATTTCTGACCATAGTGCACTGAAACTGGAAATTAATGGCAAAAGAAATTGTAAAACCTGCATAAATACATGGAAATTAAACAACAGCCTTTTGAACAACCAGTGTGCTACAGATGAAATTAAAGAAGAAATAAAGCAATACCTACAATTCAATCAAAATATAGAAACAACATACTTTAATCTGTAGGATGCAATGAAAGCAGTCTTAAGAAGGAAATATATAACAATAAATTGTCATATCAAGAAAACAGAACAAGCACAAATAAACAACCTAATGCTCCATCTCAAGCTTCTAGAAAAAGAAGAGCAAGCTAAACCCAAAGCTCATAGAAGAGAGGAAATTGTAAAGATTAGAGCAGAAATCAATGCAATTGAAACTAAAAACACAATACAAAGAATTAATGAATCAAAAAGCTGGTTTTTTGAGAGAATCAACAAAATTGACAAACCCCTAGCTAACCTTATCAAGAGAAGAAAGAAAAAACCCAAATTCATGCAATAAGAACTGAAAAGGGAGAAATTACTACAGATCCCATGGAAATTCAAAAGATCATGAATACCTACTTTGAAAATCTCTACTCACATAGAGTGGAAAACACAGAGGAAATGGACAGATTTCTAGAAACATATGAACTACCAAAGCTCAACCAAGAAGAAAAAGCAATTTTGAACAACCCCATATCAACTATTGAAATTGAAAATGTAATTAAAAACTTACACACAAAGAAAAGCCCAGGTCCCGATGGATTCACATCTGAATTCTACAAGAAATTTAGAGATTTGTTGCCAGTACTCCTTAAACTCTTCAATGAAATTGAGAAAAAAGCAAACCTCCCTAAATCATTCCTGGAGGCAAGTATTACTCTGATACCAAAACCAGAGAAAGATGCAACCAAAAAAGAGAACTATAGGCCAATCTCACTAATGAACATTGATGCAAAGATTCTCAACAAAATACTGGCAAATAGAATGCAGCAAATCAAGTTCAGCAAATGAACCCCACTTGGAATGACCAAGTGGGGTTCATTCCAGGAATGCAGGGATGATTTAACATACACAAATCAATAAATATAATATACCACATCAACAGAGCCAAAAACAAAAACCACATGGTCATCTCAATAGATGCAGAAAAAGCTTTCAACAAAGTCCAACTCATGTTCATGATAAAAACCCTTCAGACACTCAGAATGCACAGTGTCTACCTCAACCTTATAAAGGCCATCTATGACAAACCAACAGCCAACATTATATTAAATGGACAAAAACTGAAAGCTTTCACTTTAAAATCAGGAACAAGACAAGGATGTCCACTATCACCACTCCATTTCAATATAGTTGTGGAAACACTAGCCAGGGCAATCAGACAAGAGAGAGAAATAAAAGGAGTAAAGATAGGAAAGGAAGAAGTTAAATTATCACTATTTGTAGATGACATGATACTCTATATAGAAGACCCAAAAAACTCCATTAAAAGACTACTAGAGGTAATAAACAAGTTCAGCAGTGTATCTGGATACAAAGTCAATGCTCAAAAATTAATAGCATTCCTGTACACAAACAAAGAACTCACTGAGAGAAATTATGGAAATATCACCCTTTACAATAACATGTAAAAAAAATGAAATACTGAGAAATCAACCTAACTAAAAATGTAAAAGACCTATATGCTAAAAATTATACTATGCTGTTAAAGGAGATTGAAGAGGATATTAGAAAATGAAAGGATATTCCTTGCTCTTGGTTAGAAGAACCAACATTGTGAAAATGGCCATACTCCCAAAACTGTTATACAGATTTAACACAATCCCAATCATAATACCATTGACATACCTCACAGATATAGAGAAAACACTCCTAAAATTCATTTGGAAACAGAAGATACCTAGAATAACAAAGGCAATTCTAGGCAACAAAAGCAAGGCAGGAGGCATCTCAATTCCTGACTTGAAACAGTACTATAAAGCCACAGTGATAAAATCAGCTTGGTACTGGTAAAGAAATAGACCTGAGGATCAATGGAACAGATTAGAAGATGCAAGCACAACTACAAAGACACTCAGAAACCTGATATTTGACAAAGGGGCTAAATATGTCCACTGGAAGAAGGATAGTCTCTTTAATAAATGGTGTTGGAAAAATTGGCTCTTTACATGCCAAAGACTGAAACTAGATCCATGCATATCACCATGCACAAAACTAAAGTTTAAATGGATCAAAGACCTCAATATTAAAACAGAAACACTAAATCTACTAGAAGACAAGGTAGGTAGAAGTGTTGGAGACATAGGGGTTAGCAGAGAATTCATGAACAAAACGCAAACTGAACGGGAAACACTTCAAAGAATCAACAAATGGGATCTCCTATTACTGAAAAGTTTCTGCACTTCAAAGGAAATCACCAACAGAGTGAAAAGAAAACCAACAGAGTAGGGAACAATTTTAACCAGCAACCCCTCAGACAAAGGACTTGTGTCCAGAATATATAAAGAATTGAAAAACATCAAGCCCCCCAAATTCAAAGACCCTCTCCAAAAATGGGCATCTGAGATGAACACACAGTTCTCAGAGAAAGATATACAAATGGCAAATAAATACATGAAGAAATGTTCACCACCACTGGTCGTTCGAGAAATGCAAATTAAAACAGCATTGATATTTCACCTTACTCCGGAAAGAATAGCTGCCATCTAGAAATCAACTGATAACAAATGTTGGCGAGGCTGCAGGGAAAAAAGAACACTGCTCCACTGTTGGTGGGAATGTAGACTGGTGCAACCATTATGGAAATCCATATGGAGAATTCTCAGAAGACTAGGATTGGAAGCCCCATTCAATCCAGCTATTCCCCTCCTGGGTATTTTCCCTGAAGAACTGAAAAGTTCATATCACAGTGATATATGTGCACCCATGTTCATAGCTGCACAATTTGTTATAGCTAAATCCTGGAAACAACCAAGATGCCCATCAACTGCAGAGTGGATGAAAAAGATGTGGCATTTTTATACAATGGAATATTACTCAGCTATGAAAAACGATGACCTTGAGGCCTTCATAGGCAAGTGGAGACAACTTGAGACTATCCTCATTAGTGAAATAAATAAGAATCATATTTATAAATATCATATTGTGTCTCTAGTGTAAAAAGTAAATAAGAACTACAAGAGTAATAAAACCAAAATGTGTAATTGCTATTGTAACAAAGAGAGGAAAAGAAAGTGCTCTAAGGCATATAACTGCATGTATGTTTGAGTGTGTAAAATAGATGACCATATTGCTGAATCTTTGTTAGGTCTTTGAGCAGAACTGTTTTTATTCTGACTGTTTGAATATTTACTATGTACCCTTTAACTTTATAACTTGAATGACTACATCCAGGATGACAATATGTAATTTATAAATTACTGATTTCTTAGTGGGGCTTTTTCTCATTTTCCTTTTTCTTTCTTTCTTTTAGAATTATGTATTGTTGCTACCCTATTTTCTGTTTTGCTTTTTTTTCTTCTCTTTAAATAAAATTTTAAAAATGTAAAAAAGAGGAAATAAGAAGTGCTATAAAAGATATAGCTGTATGTATGTTTAGGTGTGTGGGATTGATGACCATATTTCTAGGTTCTTGTTGGATTGTTGAACAGATCTGTTTGCACTCTCACTGCTTCAGTGTCCACTTTGTGTGCTTTAATTTTGTAACTTGAAAAACTATTTCTAAAAGAACAATATGTAATTTATCAACTAGTGATTTCTTACTGTTTATCTTCTTTTCTTGAAATTCTGTAATATTTCTACCTTTTTCCTGTTTTTTCTCTTTAAATTAAAAAAATAATTTATTAAAAAACAAAGTTCCCAGGACAACTTGTTCACAAGAACTAGAATCAGTAGAAAAAGAAACAAAAGTATGGATGCATATGGCTCATTGCCAACTATTTCAGCAAAGTGAAGCACTGAAATGACCACATAACAAAAAGTGCTTTTCTCTTTCAATTTAACTGGAGAGCCTGGAGGTGTCTGTTTCAGGAGAGTCCTTCTGGCTATGTCATCTCTAATCTCTATATGCTTTGTGGGTAAATTCTTTTCTTCATGCTTTTACTTCTGGATTATGCATTTTGGCCCTTGAAGTAATAAAGACTAAGAAAAATAGCTTTCTGAGTAAATATTCCTCTTGTTGCATATCTATTCAAAAGATTATATTGCTTCAACTGAGGCCATATGTGTATAATTCCATGTGTATAATTAGACACTAATACAAATAGTTCCCATTAATTTTGAATGTTAGACTTACCAACAGGGCCCTGGAACCCAACTGTTGGAGAAATCGCTGATTAAAGAAAATTAATGCCACAGCCAGCTCAAGTGCAAAGACCCAGTGACTGGCTGACATTTTATTCCCAGGAAAGAGGCCCCCATTGGATTGTGATGGTCAGTTCCTCACGGGATTCTACAGCAGAACAAACCCTTTCATGTTCTCAGATGAAATCCAGGTTTTCAGACACAAGGAAAATGTCTTTCTGGAGTAACTTTTACTTTCTTAGGGCATGCCAAATTCATTCTTTCACTTGAAATTGGTCTTTCTGGCTCACTCTTTCTGTCTTTCTGTCTCTGTCTCTCTTGTCTCTCTCTTACCTCATATTTAAAACTAGAAAGTGGTCTTAGTTTAGATGGTTTACTTTTGTTGGTAACATTCAAAGCTTCATAGTCAGGAGCCAGTCAAGCATATGCCTGCTTTTCTTCACTAGGGTGCTGATTTTGACCATGTTCATGTCACACAGCTTCCTTATAGTGGTTTTAGCCTGGAGCATGTTGGCCTTGATTTCAAGCCAACACAAGCTGCTTGTTACCTTCAGTTTTCTTCGTGTCCGATTCAGCGGTCAGAGGGAACTCAATGGCGCATGGTCAAGCTTGTTTCTGCAGAGAGTGGTTTTCAGAGGAAATTTGGTCTATCTTGGGAGCCATAGTGTCTTGGGACACCAGAAGGTGGATATGATAGGACTTTCTCTCTATCTCTTTCTCTTTCTGTCTTTCATAACTGTCTATGTATGTATCTATCTATCTGCTATCATTTATCTATATCCATTTATTGGTGGCTGTGGATGCCTTTCAGTTATGTCTTTGCTTTGGCTTTGGAAGGAACAGATATTTCCTTCTGTGCTTTTGGAGCCATTTTAGTTGAAAAGTAGTCTCTTTCGATCCTGATTTGCACCAATGCTTGTGTTAAACCTCTAGATTTGATAACACTCTATTACCCCTTCCCCAAGATCCTCTTTTATTGCAGAATATATATCTTTTTCTCTTATTCGACTCTGTTGAGGGTTTGGGTTTTCTCCTTAGGCTGCGATTTTTAGTAATTGGAGAATGGAGTTGTGAAACCCTTTGACTACACTGTTAAGCTTTCTTTCTTTCTTTCTTTCTTTCTTTCTTTCTTTCTTTCTTTCTTTCTTTCTTTCTTTCTGCTCAACTGCTTGATTCTGGAACATTGTAAAATAATCCTCTTTGTTATGAAATAGAAAAATGCCTAACTAATGATGTTTACTTATTATCTACTTTTGCTTCATTATAGCTAAAAAAATAGAATGGAAAATTTGAATTCTGTCACATTTAAGGTATTACATACAGAGTAATAGCACCTACTGATTGAACACTTACTATGTGGCTAACACAATTAATTTTTCAAAACTGCTTTAAGTTATTCAAGTCCTCCAAGCCATTATTCTATAGGGCAGATGCTACTATTAACCTCATCCACTATTGAGGAAATTCAAGTTTCATGAAGTTAGACAACCTGCTGGCAACTATACAATAGTAGAGTGATACAACTGAGATTCAAATGCAAGCTCATTTGACCAGTCTGTACTCATCACCACTGTACCATAATGTTCCTTGGCATTTCAAATTATTTGTAAGCTATGTTTCCAGAGACACTTCAGCTGAGATAAATTAAACACAGAGCTACTTAGCTGTGGTGAAATATGAAATGTACTGGGATAGAGTCAGGAGAATGAGTCCTGGCTCTGTCCTGAATGAGCCCAGCAAGTCCCTGAGCAATTCATTGCTCCAGTCTCCATAAAAATGCCAGTCTTCTAGCATGCTCAACACAACTTGATTTCCTCTTCTTTAATTTTTTTCTATCCAAAAATAGATTAAGCCTGTCACTCTCATATCATTTGTGACAGTTAGGACTGGTATCAGATGAGTCAGTTGGCACAGGGCTACTTCTCCTGAAACAAAGAAAGAAAAGGCAATGATTAAATGCCACCCCTGTGGCAGAAAGCAAGCTAAGCATAATGATTCACATCCAAAGCCTAGAAGGATCTTGGCAGAAATAGGGTGGATGTATTCCTCTGTCTCCAATTTTCTCTTTGTGTATTCATCATTGACCATGGAAATGTGGATGAACATGTGAGTCATCATGAGTCATCACCTAAACTTGCTCAGGCCACTGTGGGGTAATAATGCTGCCATACTTGTCCACCTAGAAATGAGACTGAGCCATAGGGAAGACTTGCTAACTTTCTTGAGGACTGTATTCATCTTTAGAACATAATTTTATTCTGTCCCATATATTATGGACTGATCTTTGTCTGCACATTTCCTAAGTGCATATGTTGTAGTTCCAACCCCCAGTATCTAAGAATTTGACCTTGTTTGGTCCTAAAAGAGTTTATTAAGGTAAAAAGAGGTCATATGGTGGCCCCTCACATATGATTAATGTTCTTATAAAAAGTAGAGGTTAGGACACAGACAACATATCAACTGAGGGGTAATCCTTTAATGAGACAGAGATAAAGTGGATGTCTACAAGCCAGGAAGTGAGGCTTCAAGACAACAAAATAAAACAAAACAAAATACTTATTGATACCTTAATCTGAGACCTCTATCTTCTATTTCTGTTACTTAATCAGCTCAGTCTGTGGTATTTTGTTATGGAAGCTCTAGAAACCAGTACACCATGCTTTACATTTGGGATTGTTCTAAAATTTCTCTCTTACTTTCTAGAAGTCCTTTATCTTCATTTAAATTTTTTTCTTTCCTTATTTGCTTGTGCCATAAGTTATACTGATGTATCTAACTTCACCCATGTGCTGAGATATTGTGACTTCACAGATGTTAATGGTTTTTGTAGTGTCTAGGAGTTGAGGTAATTCTTGATGGGTACTTTAAATATTGCTTCCATTTCTACACCTTGTAAAATCCTTCTCTTATTATTGCTTACTTTTAAGATTATTAATTTTATAGCTAAGAAAATAAAATGTGGAATGATACATAATTGACTTATAATTTTGGTCTCCTCATTCTTACTCTCTTATCTTAGAAAAAGTAGTAGCAGCAGTACTGTTTGTGTCCTTCCAGGGTCACGTTTTCAAACTGGAGCTGAAAGTCATTCTTGATGCTTTTTCTTTCTCTGCCTTTTACGTCTAACTCATTTCCTACTTCTCTTCATTCTTGCTTTAAAATGTCTGATGGAAAAAGACTTGTAATTTTAAACTGTAAATTCAGATTGGAAATATCAAGATGGATGCATGAATTAAAATACATATGTGTGTATATTTCCTCTAGCTCTGTCCACTGAAAGAACATAAAGACAATAACATGCCTCTAGCAACGAGCATGCCTAGATCCCTGGTCTTGGTTTCTGCTCATCTTTACTTACTAAAAAAAGACAGTATCTTTGGAGAAATACCTGATTTCGGCCTATGGTATGTTTAAGATACTTGTTATTCCAGAAAGCAAAAAGTGTTCAGTGATCTGTAGAGGCATGTTGCAAGTGCACAGGAGCTAGTTTAAGAGGGCTCTCACAAGCCAAGTCTCAAACCACTTGAACGTATCCATATTGATCGTAAAACTCTGAATATATAGAAATCTGTGGCTCCATAGTGATGACCAAAAACAGTACAAGAAAGGAAATAACACCTCATTTACTGTTATTGGAAGTGACTATACAACAAATCTTTTAAACTGATAATAAAAAGAACTAGATATTTATCTTTCCTTTTCAAGAAAAATTACATTATCATCCTAATTGATGAGGAAAAACTTACCTTCCAAAAAGAATGTCAAAGGAGGATTGATAATGCTTGAAAGTCACCATTTTGTAATACCCAATGATATAACTGACTCAGGCAAGGATCATAGGGAAAATATTCTGGAACAGGATATTCACAGAGTGACAAAGCATCACCACACAGGTTATTTCCTGATCGTAAAGGATGTAAAGAAGAGATCTATCTGGCTGTCACTACTATGAACAAATGATCAATTTTAGCATCAATGATATGAGATTTACATTATGGTTTTTTTTATATAATGCAAAAAAAAAAGTCACAGAACAGTTTTCTGGGTATAGTGGCGCATGCCCATAATCCTTGCACTCTGAAGGCTAAGGCAGGAGGATTGCTGTGAGTTCCAGATCAGCCTGGGCTACATAAGTGAGTTCAAGGCCAGCCTGAACTGCATAGTGAAAACCTGTCCCAAAAAGACAAATAATAAAAAAGGAGAGAAATAAAGTCATAGAATAAATTTATAAAGCATTCTTGCCAAAAATGAATTACCTGAATGTAATAAAGTCTTTAGACTTAACTGCAAAAGTAGAAGAATTACAGGGAATCAAAAAGCGATCAAATTATGAAAACACCTGCAGAAGAATCCTGCAGAAGGAGGATGTTGTTTTTAAAAAAGACAACTTTTAAAAATTCCTCTAAAAGTCATTATCAAGGAGAGGTGGAAAAGTGAGGGGGAACCGTTCTGGCTTAAAAGAGACTAATGAGCTATGAGTCAAATATAATATATGAAACTCAATAGACTCTTAGTTTTATAAAAACCACTAAAAATTTTAGAAACAGGAAATATCTAAATATGATGTATATATTACATGATAATGAATATTGTGTGATACTAAGAAACTAATATAAATTTTAGCTATGATTATGACATCATGGTTATGTATAAGAAAATTCTCACTATTATGAGAAGCATATATAAGGGTGAATATTTTGGTGTGAAATGTAATGATTTCTACTTTCTTTCTCTCTGTACATATTCACACATATATACACATACACACATACATGCATATATGTATGTATGTGTGAACATTTGGAAAATGTTTCATTCGATTTCTTTATATCCAACACCTGAAACTTAAATTGAGATTTGTTTTTGGTTCATGGTTTGTAGAAGACAGCTGGCTCCAAGACAGGGCAGCATGGCAGAGGGGCATCAAAGAAGTAAAAATGTTCGTAGCAGCCTGGGAGCAGAGAGAGAGAAATGTCAAGAGAAGCATGCATGAGGGAGATAAATCCTTCCAGGCCCCGGGTGACCTGCATCTTTCAACTAGACTCCACTTCCTCATAGCAAGTCAGCTCTAAGAGCCCATAACATAGTCACTTTCCAAAAGCCCTGTCCCTGAGTATATGAGACCCTTAGGACACATCTAGATATTAACAACAACAGAAGGATAAAGCGAATATAGTAATCCTCCTTATCCCAGAGGGATATGTTCTGAGACCCCCTCCACCCAGTAGCAGCCTGAAATCACCAATAGTGCTGACCTCCATATACTATATATATTTTTTTTTGGTGGGGGTGGGCCTTATCAATCTCACTTTTTCCCCTTTCGTAATTAGGTTGAGGAGTTTTATCTTTTCACTTAGAGGAAGCACTCTATGGCTTCTCTCTGGCATATTCAAATTGTCAGCAATTCTGCACCTTGGATTGATGGTAAGTGAAATGAGGGTTATTTGAATACAAGCATTTCAGTATCCAAACAGTTGATCTTGACTGAGAACGAACATGGTAAGTTAAATGACTTAAGGGCGAGTATCAAATATTTGGTGGATATGCTGGATAAAACCCTGATTCATGTCCTTGATGAGGAAGAGCAGGACAGTACCAGATTTCACCACATTGTACAAAATCGTGTGCAATTTAAAACCTATGAATTGATAATTTCTGTAATTTTCCACTTCATAGTTCCAGATCTTGCTTGATGGTAAATGAAACCACAGAAAGTGAAACCTTGGATAAAGAGAGACTATGTGATTGCAAATAGTTAACAATTGTTAAATCTATGTGGAATCTAGGTAGGGATTACTTAATTATTTTACTATTCTTCCAAATTTTTTTCACATGAAACAATTTAGAGCATTTTACTCACTGTTTTTCTTTTATGTCTTCCATCTCCATCCTTGATTTTCCTACCACAACTCTCCCTTCCTTTCTCATTGATAATTGTGGGGGCCTCCTGAGAAACTCCTGCCTTTGGTCTAATTGCCTGTAACCCATCTGCTGGAGGCAGCTTCCGAAAAATCGGTTCTTACCATTTCCCTGCCTTGCTTAGCCTTCTCTGTAGGAATGCCTTCCCGCTACCCATGTGGAAAGCATAAGTCAGTTTAGCAGTCAAGGCTACTCACACCTTTGCTCCCAACTGTTCTCACAGCCCATCGTCACACAGCAGTGTCTCCTGCCAGGGGTCCAGATTCAAGCAGGAGAGAGAATGTGTGTGGGGTCTCAGGAGGACCAGGCAGCAGCATCCCCAGCTGAAGGGAGCACTATTACTTGGGAGCAGCTCACTGTAGCCATGAGAGCATGTGGGCCCAGGGCTGCTAAATCTTTCTGCTAAGCCAGAAATAAATATCTGTATAGAATTTCTACTCAATTTTAAATAACAAGTAAGTCAAAATTTTAAAACACTGTAAAGGATGAAAAAATATGAACTGCAGTCAATATGTGACTTTTCTGTGACAGCCCACAGACCAACTGCTGTGATAACCCACACCAACCTCTGTATCATTCTGCCTTCTATCATCTTGATCTAAAACACTTCTCTCTAAAGCCTAGAAAAACAACAGAGAAAGCCATTCGCATTGCCCTGATTGTCCCCCGAAGGTGTTCCTTCTGCAGTGTACCCTGGCCATTCATTGAACCTTCCACCCTCCCTCACATATCTGGTCATCTATCTTCTCCCATTGAATTCTACATCCTCATGAGTAAAAGCAACATTTCGTTCGCTTCTATCTTCTCTGTGCTGTTCACAGTGTCTGGCAGAGTCAGTCAACATCTGTTGACTGATTTTGGGGTATTAAAGGTAGTATCGCAGGAGAATTTAAGACACGGGCTCTAGAATGTCCAGTTGGAAATGCACTTAAAGAATGTCCATGAAAACCACGCCTTCCTTTGAGCCAGGGCATACACCAAGAGAAAGGGAAGAGAATCAAGAAACCAAACCATGCATTCCCATAAGTCAACCTGTGCACGGGTTGGGAGACAAGAAGAGCAACCCCACCCCGACTCCTGCTACCTTGCCCTGGCCTAAAACTAGTGGTCTGAGCATCTATTTGGAGGATAATAGTATGCTGCCTTATAGCAACTGTGGGGGATTTTCTTCTATCTTGATTTTGAAATCCAGTGTTTTGTTCTGTTTTACTGTTTTGTTTTATTCCTGTGTCTGGTAACCTGGGCAACTATTTTGAAGATAACAATATGCAATATAACAATCATTGTTAAATTCCTACCATCTTGTTTTGAAAACCTATATTGTTATTGTTGTTCTTTGTTGTTGTTGTTGTTTTGCTTTTGTTGTTTTTTTGATTTGTTTGCTTCTTGATTTTTCTGTTCTTTGTTTTTTCTCTTTAAAATATAAAAAAAAGAATTTCTATACATCAACTGAAGAAAATTTCTTATTATTATATTCAAAGTAAGGTCATCTCATCTTGAGGCCTTCATAGATAAATGGAGACAACTTGAGACTATCCTCATTAGTGAAATAAATAAGAATCATATTTATAAATATCACATTGTGTCTCTAGTGTAAAAAGTGATAAGAACTATAAGAGTAATAAAACCCAAAATGTGTAACTGCTATTGTAAAAGAGAGGAAAAGAAAGGGCTCTATGGGCTATAACTGCATGTATGTTTGAGTGTGTAAAATAGATGACCATATTGCTGAATCTTTGTTGGATCTTTGAGCAGAACTGTTTGTAGTCTCACTGTTTGAATGTCTACTATGTATCCGTTAATTTTGTAACTTAAACAACTACATCCAAGATGACAATATGTAATTTATCAACTAGTGATTTATTAATGTTTTTTCTCTTTTTTTCTTTTAGAATTCTGTATTGTTGCTACCCTTTTTCTTTTGCTTTTTTTCTCTTTAAATAAAAATTTTAAAAAATGCATAATTGCTATTGTAAAAAAGAGAGGAAATAGGAAGTGCTATAAAAGATATAACTGCATGAATATTTAAGTGTATAGAATTGATAACCATATTTCTAAGTTCTTGTTGGATTGTTGAACAAATTTGTTTGCAGTCTCACTGCTTGAATGTCTACTTTGTATGCTCTAATTTTGTAACTTGAACAACTATTTCTAAAAGGACAATATGTAATTTATCAACCAGTGATCTCTTACTGTTTATACTTTTTTTTTGAAATTCTGTAGTATTTTTACATTTTTCTGTTTTTTTTTCTTTTTAAATAAAAAAAATTTTAAAAAGTAAGGTCATCTCTTGGGATCACTTATCTATTGCAGGACACCAAGGTAAACAAATTGCAATTTAAAAAAGAAAAAAAAATCTCGAATTGATTTGCTCTCTGACCCTTTAACCCAAGAGAATTGTAATACAGTATTGTTTTAAGAAGTGACTTTCCAGGCAGTCTTGGTCAACATCAGGCCAAAGATACAGAAAATTTATTAACCAAACAAATATTCCTAACTACACTGAAAGTTTTAAAAGAACCGAGTGGTGGGTTGTGCACTGAATCAAGTCACTTCTTAGGGGCATCCACTCTTACAGGGTCCTAAACACAATTCTCATCTCTCTCATGCCTTGCTTTTCTAGAATGATTTCTTCCTCATTATTCCTTCCAAAATCAAACTGATAACTTACTGCTTCCAAGAAGCATTTAAGAAATTCCACCTGCTTTTATTGTCCCTTTATATTATATTCTCCATTTATCTGTATTTTTTGTTGGATATGGTCTATTCTGGAGTACATTAAGAATAATTAAGTTTTTAAGAATAAGATAATATGACAGCAAGAATCACTGGAGGACCAGTTTAAAATAACAGCTTTCCAGACTCCTATAGCAATTCTGCTTCCCTAGATCTGGCATGTTCACAGGTATTTTACACATATTTGTCTTTTTAACAAGTATAGTTTCTAATTCTTGTTGGGGAACACTAACATCAACTTTATTAGCTTAGATTTTGGGTAAGACTGATCGGGTTTGAGGTTGGGTTCTTTTTTTTATTGGCAGGGTTTTTTGTTATTTTGTTTATTAGCCATGTATAATAGTAGGGTAGTAACCATGTCCAAAGTCATAGTTTTTTTTTATCTAGAAAATGGATCTAATTATTGTTACAAGATTGTTCTGAAGATTAAATGATTCATGCAGAGCATCAGCAGTGTTCAAGTGCTTTGTAAATATCTAACAATTACGTTTATATTTGCTTCTAATTTTCTTGGTCATCAGTAAGATTCAAGGTCAAGAAGATGGTTTCTCTGGTTCTTCTGTAGCACCATGGTGATTTAGAATAGGGTGAACTGAAAGATTTTATCCCAGCCAAAGACAAGCCTTGAGAGCCCGTGGACCTTTGCCAATGTTTTGTTGCCTTGATGGAGTAGCAGTCTTTGTTCTCTTTAGCTTTACCTGTCATCTCCATTAAATTCTAGAAAGATTTTTGAGGCCAGGGACTCTGGATCCCAGTTTTATTATAGAGTAGATCTAGTATCCCATACAGTGGACTACCAATAAGGGACCTTATCTAATAGAGCACACGCTCACTTCATATAATTATAGAAACATCATCTCTCACTTAGGTTACCACAGCTTCTAAAGGATCTTTGGGTCTTGTACTTTTGCTCCCCTCCCCTCAAGGCAGTCTCTACACAGCAGCCAAAGTGATTTTTCATAATATGATCATGGCATGTCATTTCCATTAGAAATCTTCCAAAGGTTCCCATTGTATTTAGAATAAAATCCAAACTCTTTCTCATGGCCTTGTAAGTCCTACTTTGGCTGGTCTGGTCTGTCTGTCTATCTGACTTCATCTCCTGTGATTCACTTCCTAGACCATAACATTCCAGTAATGCTCATTGCTATGGTTTAGATATCTGGTTTTGAGTATGTCCCCCAAAGCTTGTATGTTGAAAACTTGGTACCCAGTATGATAGTGTGAAAAGTGTGGAAACTTTAAGAGGTAGGCATAGTGGGAGGTCATAGTTCACTGGGGATGTGCACTTGGAAGGGATTAAGGAGGCTCTCATGGGATCACTGGGCTCTTTTTACAGTGAGTTCCTGTAAGAACAAGATAGATCACAGAATTGTTCTTTAGCTTCCTGTTTAGAGATAATTTATTTCCTTCTATATGCACATCTACTGTTAGGCCCTCCCCAGAGGCCAAACCAATGGAATCACCATTGGATTTTGAACCTTTAGAAATGTGACACAGCTTCAGATATTTAGTTATAGTTACGAAAAACAAAGTAACACACCACTGTTCCCCTTCTATCTTCATGTATCATTCAGCCCAGACATCATTTTCTCAGAGACTCTCTCACATCCCTATCTAATGTTTTTCTCTCATTAGTTTATCCCATTTTTTTCTATCATTTACCTCTGTTCAATATTACAGATAATAGTAGCTAAAATTGGCTTATTTTTGTATTGGATATTTGATGAGAGTGGGCAACTTGTTTACCTTATATTCCTTATATTACAGACAGATTTTGATACTTTCATGAATTTGGTAAATATTTATCAAATTGAGGAATGAATTCAACATAAGAAAATCTACAGAATCTAGTAGATTTCAGTTTTCTCAAAGAAAAGTATTCTTACCAAACAAAATATTTAGTTCTAAATTATTAATTTGTTTAGTGTTTGGTTTATAATTTTTCTTGATAATTATTAGAATTCTGTACATATAAGAAGTTCACTGGGTGTGGAGGTGCACATCTATAAGATCAGCACCCAGGAGGCTGAGGCAGGGGGATTGCCACAAATCCGAGGCCAGCCAGGGCTACGTAGTGAATTTGAAGCCAGCCTGAACAATATAGCAAGACCTTGTCTCACAAAACCAGAAAAAGAAGAAAGAAGAGGAGGAGATACGGAAGGAGAAGGAGGAGGAGGAGAAGAAGGAGGAGGAGAGAAGCTCTTAGCAAACTCCTTTAGCCATTTTGTGAGCCTTGTTCTATATAAGCCACCATGAGGAGGAACTCAGTCCTCTGAGCAGTGACTGTGGACAGTTAGAAAACGAGGCTGAAGGAGAAGCAGACAGGTCCTAAAGGACAAGTACAGATAGGTGAGGAGCTCTGAGTGTCCTAGCAGCTTGGCTTCTCCAGGGTTCCCCATGGCATTGCAGAGAGAGGCAGTAGGAAGCAGGAGAGGTCAGGGGGTGTTCGGAGAACTCAGAGGCAAATCTAAGAGAGAGATCTGTACTGCAGGCCTGAGCAGTACAGGCAACAGCAATGCAGAAAGGATGACAGTGGCAGAGGCAGACAAGTGGAAGTGGCAGTGTGATGCCATTATAATATTTCAGGGAAATACTGACAGTGAAGCAGTATTTACCATGTTGAAGGCACACAGGACATGGGAAGTGAACAATGATTGCAGTGACAATCCTGCAGCAGCCAGAAGGGCAAATGACCACTGACATTCAATGTGGTGACAGGAAGGGACTCAAGGAGTTAGAATCCAAGCAGCTGACTATGTATGATCTCAGCGAGACCTATTGACTTTGTCGTCATTTGCTTTGCGTTGACCTTTCAATGTTTTCTCAAGGATTAGGCAAAATAATGTATGTACTAGATGTAGACAGTTGATGCTTGCTCTCATTGTGGAGGAAGCACCAGCAGCACCACATCAGAATTAGAGGCAAACAGGCAAACACTGTATTAATATCCTTGGAAGAAACAATAATAAGTCAGACAGTGTCTGTGTCTTCAAAGAGCTTATAATGTGGAAGAGACATGATCATCCAAAAGACAGAGAGTGCAAAGTACATCCCAAAGAATTGCCAAGAGAGTGTCAGGGGTGCTTATGCAGATGAGATCAATTTCAAGGTGAGGGACCAAGTAAGCTTTATGGATAAGCCTTGGGAAGGATGAGTACAATTTGGGCATGTGAAGAGATGGCTAAATGATATTTCTTATTGAAAGAACAATGTAAATGAGTCACGGAGGAGGGGTGATACATAACTTGCATAGAAAGTAATTCTGCTTGGTTAATGCATAAGGAATTCAGAGGAGGGAAATGCAGACAGATAAGGGGAAAATACAGATGACCCAGAATATCAGATTTAAGCATTACTCACAAGGAAATAGGCATTTATTTAATATTCTGAGGAGACCAAAACTCTCAACATGGAATTCAAAAAATTTAACTAAAGACATTTTCATATAAGTCCAAGTGTCTACTGTGTGCTACCGAGTATTCTGGATACATCAGTTAACAAAACAGACAACTATCCCTGAGTTCCTTGTATACCACTGAGATGGCTTATTGGAAGTATTGTCTTGGATGAGATGGAAACAGGTCACCTAGAAGAACCTTGTAATTTGCTCAGCCAAGAATTAGTAAAGATGCAGACAAGGGCAGGTTTATAAAGATTAAAAAAAAAATAACAAGGCAAGATGCACTCTGGAAATAGAATCTACAGATCTTAGCAACTAACTGTGGGCAGAACTAGAGAATAGAGAATTAAAGTTGACAGTAAATTTGGTTCAAGGATCTAATACCATTAAATGGGAAACAATTTTTGAATAAAAGTAAATTTTGAAAGAAAGACAATGTGTTTACTTTCAATATACTCGGTGTGTTGGGTTAGTGATCATTTTAGTACCCAGTGTCAGGAGACATTTGGAAACATGAGTTGGGGCTTGGTATACAGGTCTGACCTAGAGATATAGATTTTTTTGTCACTTTTTGGGTCTTTATTTATTATCTTATTGGTATATTTTAGATAGACATGGTGATGACAGTCATCACATAGAATTTGCACCTATGCATAAAAGAGCTTGCTTTTTCTTTTTTTCCCCATTCACCTCCCCTCCTTTCAACCCCGCTTCCCCTCTTTACTTACAAAAGTTTTGTTTTCATTTGGATATATAGATTTATAGATTACAAAATTAAAAGTTGAAATTATGACTATGGAGAGTGTTGACCAAAGGAGAAAAAAAAAGAGAAGAGTATTGAACTCTCGTGAAATAAATATATCAAACAGAAGCAGAAGGAGAAAAGTATAGGGAAGGAATTATAAAAAAATTTAGGGGGAAAACTAAGACAGTTTTGGGGGAGTTACATAAAGCAGAATTTCAAGTTGGAGGTGTTGATCAGAAGTATTCAGTGTGAAGAAATTCTACTTCTGGCTCTAATAAAGTGGCTGGTAGAGCCCTCTTGCCATAAACAGCTGGGAAGCTGGACAAATCATAGGAAGCAGTTATTTTCAGACTTGTACTTCAGGAGGTGCTGGACTTTGATCCCTGAGAAAAGGAAATGTATGAGATGAGCCCTTCGGTCACTTATTTTCTTTTTAGAGACACAAGAAAATGAAGCCTAAGTTGATAACAGTTGTCTTGCTGAGCTGAGGCAGAGATCAGAGTTCAGGCTGTTGAGGTGTTTGGAATTTGTAGTTTAGGGTAATGAAGAGGAAAGAGGTCTGGAAATCTATACAGGGACATGCTTCACTTTTTGTCTATATATTAGGTTACTCATTTCTCTGGGTGAGACTTCAGAAAGCCCAACCAAAATAGCTATTGGGTAGCTGTAAGCTGAATAGAGGTTGTAAAGATGCACAGAACTAGAGATGTAGGTACTGAGCAGAGATCTCAGTGATTCGCTGGAGTTTTCTGTGAAAAGCCTGGAAAGAAATGCCTTAGCACTAGAGATACTGCAGCCCTAGACTAGAGGCTACTCTAAACTCATCCAAGTAAACTTAAAAATAACCTTGTAAAGATCAAGCCGACCCACCAGTAAATAAACAAAATAACAATTAGCACTCTGAATCCAAACCAAATAACCTAGAATTGGATGCTTTGTATACAATTTTAAGATTGCTAAATATCTGAATGACTACAAAAAATTTTAATTCAAATGATACTTGCCCAGAGATGACAGAGATGTTAGCAACAGCAAGCAAGGTTTTCAAACATCATTTCTTTTAAATATGGGGAGAGTTTTAAAAGAAAATTTGGACTGAAGAAAATAGAGAAAGATTGTCACAAAAAATGGAAATATAAAAAAAGTCAACTGAAAATTCTAGAACTGAAAAATTCAATACCTGAAATGAAGACAAAATTCATTAGAAAGGCTTAACAACAAATTGATGGATTTGAAGATGGAACAATAAAAACTATGTGAGCTGGATTACATAGAAAAAGAAGGTCAAAGAAAATGAACAGAGCTTCTTCAACTCTAGTGTGGGGTCAGATTATATATGGAAACCAGAGACTAAGAGAGAGGAAAGAGATGGGGACAGAAAAATATTTGAAGAAATAATAGCTGAAAATGTTTAATTCTGATGAAACATATTAACCCATGAATCTGAGAATATCACTGAAACCCAAGTAGGGTTTACTAAAACTTAGGGCCTTGTACATGCTAACACACACACACACACACACACACACACACAACATACTGAGAGAAGTTCTTTAGACTGAAGGAAGTGATAACACAGGGAAAATCAGAGCTAGTAAACAATGAATACTGCTGAAAGTGGCACATATGTGGGTGAATAGAAATCACTTTTTCCCTTATTCATTACTAAGAGAGCAAGATGTTTTGTGTCTTGGTTACTTTTTTCATTACTGAGACAAAATACTCAACACCCAGAGTTAAAGGGGGAAATGTTTATTTTGGTTCAAAGTTTGCAGAGGTTTTAAACATAGTCAGCTGGTTCCAAGGCAGGGTGGCATGGCAGAGGAAAAATAGTCCATAGCAAGCAGGCAGGAGACAGTGGAGCAGCAAGAAGCAGTGGCAGCCTGTTTCTCTCTTTTATCCCTTTCAAGTTACCTGCCCTTTGGGTGGTGCCACCCACACCCAAGGAGGGCCTTCTCATTATCCACACCCAGAACTATGCAAAACCAATCAGTGGACTAATTTAGTGATCACACATCCTTAATCTCAGCACCACACAATTTAATCCCAACATCACACACCCTTGATCTAGCCACCTCTCCAAATTCCCAGCTATGAGGGAATGAGGCCTTGAGGGGACATCCAGACAGAAGCCATAAGACTGAGTTATAAAGGTGAGATCTTGTTAGATGTTGCAGTACTTGACAGACAGGAAATTTGGGGTCTGATCCATTTCTATGACCTTGGATAAATGGCTTAATCTCTTACCTTATTTTGATTATGGGCCAAGTAGAATTTTAATACTGAATATTCCTCTTTCATTGGTAAGCATTCAAGAAATACGTTTTATCATACCCTTTATCATTACCTTACAATGCCATATACTCATTGCTTCTCACATTTTAACGTGTGTTTGAAATCACCTGGGGATCTTGTTAATATTAAGCTTGTAGTATTGATAAAATATAAACAAATCAATAGAATAGAATAAAAAAATCCCTCTGTATCTCTTTACTTCTAATTTGCTGTTACTTTTGACTTTTGTACCTAAAGGATGTCTCTTATAAGCTATATAGAGTTAGTTCTTGTCTTTCAATTCAGTTTCATAATATCTGCCTTTCAATTGAAATGTTAGCCCAATTACATTTAGCACACTTTTGAAATTAAATTTGTATCTACCACTTTACTGTTTGTTTTGTCTTGTATACTTTTTGCTTTGTTTTTCCTTTCTTCATTCTTTTGAATTCATTGAGAATTTACATTTCATCTCATCTATTGGTTTAAAAAGTGGATTTGTTTTATTTTTTAATGGCTATTCTAGAATTTGAAAATTGAAAAATAATGTAATAGAATGCAGTATAACTTCATATCATAAGTTTACTTCCTGTCCCCCAACAATTGTACACAATCTGTTCAATTGTGTATACTCATCATACTTTGATATATATTAGAAGCCCACAATAAATGTCACTATTTTGCCTTGAGTAAATTAATTGTCTCCTAAATGGCTTAAAGAAAGTTGATACTGGAGCAATTGTGGAAAAATTCCTAAATTTACTCTCTGATTCCTGCATTTCCCAAACATAGTATGTGAAATCCTTTTCCATCTCACCTGTTGGGTTGAGTGAGGGGATCCTCAGGTGAAGTCACTGCTAATGTACCAATGGCTACTCCTCAGAATTGGTTTGAAATTCACTGGAGACACAGGAGGGCAGGAAGTCAGAGAGGAGGAAAAATACTGGTGATGGGCTGAGGAGAATGAACCCACTTTAAATCTGTATTTTAAAATCTCTTTAAGGTTCCTTTTTTGTGAAGTATAACTGGCAAAGATATATTTATTTTTTGAAAGTAAGCTGTAGAGTCATTTCATCCAGAGAGATGCAGATAATTATATTTGAATTGTCAGTAACTTAAT
This sequence comes from Hydrochoerus hydrochaeris, assembly GCA_004027455.1. Classification (NCBI taxonomy): domain Eukaryota; kingdom Metazoa; phylum Chordata; class Mammalia; order Rodentia; family Hydrochaeridae; genus Hydrochoerus; species Hydrochoerus hydrochaeris. Next base: position 21,149 of record PVLA01004852.1, read on the forward strand.
TCCAGCTCCAGAAAGCAAAGTGAAAGTACTAAGAAACGAGTCTTAAAATCTCTGGGAGAGGAAAGAAATTGTTTCCTCTCAAGGACATCCTGCTACTGATGATTTAATAATATATAACATGAATTATTATATTTTTGAAATTATGTTTTATAATATTTTTAATGTAGAAAACTGAGATTACCTTAAATCTAATATGTGTCATATTTGAAACTTGTGTTCAACAACTTAGAATCAATAGGCATTTCCCAATCATGTTTGCAATTAGTGTATCTTAATTTAAAAACAAGCTCCCATTATACTTTAAGTCAATATTTCCTTTGGATATTCTTGGATTGTGTAAGAAAGAAAAGGTTATCTAAAAACTTTGTTAGCATTTGAATTGGGCTTATTGTAAAAAAAAAAAAAAAAAAAGTTGGGGCCCTGTTTTGTTATTTTCTCTTTGCTGAGACAAAATACTCAACATCCGAAAGTCAAAAGAGGAAAGTATTTTAGCTCACAGTTTATAGAGGTTTCAATCCATAGTCAGTGATTTCATTGTGTAGCAGGTAGAAGACAGAGCATCCTTTCTTCTCCTTCCCTTTTTATTCTGCCCAGGTTACAAGCCTATTGGTTGATGCCACCCACACCCAGGTGTAGATCTTCCCTTTCAGTAAATCCCTCGTCCACACCCAGAGCTAGGCTAAATCAATCAACAAATCAATCCAGGTTCAAACCCCATGATTCCATCACCTTCCAAAAGCCCCTCCTATGGGTGCATGTGGTCTTGGGAGAATTTCTAGATGTAATCCAGAACAGACTACCTTTATAGTTAGTGCTCTTTATTTTGGCATAGATTGATAGAACACTAGTATGGAAATTTAAAACAAAATTTTTCTTTTAATCTTCTATGTATTACTAAATACCACTGTACTTCATCTTTGGAAATACTGTAGCTGTGGGGGCAGTTACTGGCTGTGTGTTACATGCCAGTAGAGAACACAACTTGTAGTCATTTTTTACATTCTTACTATCTTTCATGACTGTGTTTTTTCACCTCGTGGGCTATATGGCAACTTTCATTTCAATAAGTCCTGTGCTTAGGACTGTTGCATGTCTAGTTATACTGGGTCTGTGTTTGGCCTTCCCAAGGGTTCACTGATCTGAACTCACAGGCAACACACACAGTTGTCAGAGTCACAATGCAGTTCTCTAAGAGGAAATTATCCTGATGGTACCCAAAAAACACCTGGGGTAAGGTTTTTTTTTTTTTAATTAATGAAGCAGAACTCAAGCTGTGAAAAATATCTAAACATAGTTTATGTTGTTTTACACAATGTTTTCACCTGCAAGAAGGTATATTATTTGCGTTGTATTAGTCTTATGATATTAGTGTTTGTGCAGAATGATGGCAGGAGAACAAACAGGGTTTTATTTCTAACCGGTTAGCACTGGTTGATGATATTCCTGTGAGGGATTATGGTATTAGGTTAAACCACAAGAAATTGCTATTCATGTAGGCAATTTGATATGGCTCAGGCAAAGGGAAAGCAAAGCAGCTTTTGCTTTTGCTCTAGCAGGCAAGATGTATTTTAATTAGTTCTTGCTACATTGTTGTTAGTCTGTTACAAATATTTTAAATTAATACATCTAATTTAAAAACTGGAACTTGAGAGGCAAGATTTGTTTTGTTCTTATGCTTGCTGTTTTTGCTCACAGCTGTTATGCTTCCCTTACTCTCAAGGAAAATGGAAACTGTACACAAAGCATCTCCTGACGTTTGCCATTCGGTAACCCCTTAGAGGCAGATGAGTAAAACCACAAATATTACTTATTTGATTGTAGGTTAAAGTCTTCTTTACATCTAACAATAATTTAAACTTGTAGGTGTTCCTTTATGAATTTTTATGAATCTTTTTCAGTAGAGAAGACAATTCCTTCCCAGGAATGTATTAGCAGTATTAAAACACCTTTCCTGCTCCTTTCTCCATATTTCTCTGTGTGCTGCTCCATATGTCCAAAAAGGGAGTTCTGATAGCTTCTGCTGAGAATTTTCAATAGAAAATGGTTCAAAATTAAAACCAACAGTTATTTTTGAAATAGACCGTCTAAAACTATATTCAGGTGAATTAAATTTAAGATGTCATTCCTTATAGCTAAAAGTAAACACATTCAATGTGATCATGTCAATCAAAATGTACTTGGATTCAAGTGTTCTTATACTGTGTATCAGTACTCCTGAATGGATTTAAATTATATTGACAGAAAACATCCATTTCCACACATTTTCAAATACCAAGCAGGTTTCTGAACCTGGTCTTTAGCATGATTACTTTGGACAAAGAAAAAAAAAGAAGAAGAAGAAAGAAAGAAAAGTAATTCATCCAAGGCTGACCTTGTTTTTCCTTTATTCTCTAAGCCAGAAGCAATTACTTTCATTTCAGGATTAAGCACTGTAATGTTACCATCCGCTGCCGCTGAAGCTCTTGGTTTCAGCATGTCTCCTTGGTCCGCAGCCAGCCCTGGGTGTGCAGGTAGCAGCTGTGTCTGGGAGTGCCTCTCCAGCCCGCATTCCTCGGCCATGAATTTTACAGCTCTGTTTATCTGATGAAGACCTCCCGGTAGTGAATTGCTCATGACATTGTCACACGGGCCTTAGTGAATGATATAGAAAGATAGTGAATATTTTTCCTCCTGGAGTGCCAATCAGTTGTGGATTTACCAGCCTCTACCTTCTGGCTGATTATCACAAAGGCCTGGTTCTGAGATCCCATGAAACCCATTCTACATGAACCAAATGCTAACAGGGTACCTCCAAGTTCTATCTGCAAACCTACCACAAAAGCCTATTCAGAGAATTTTCAAAAATTACTTTTCCTTATTCACTGAATCTCACTTCTCTGGACAAATTACTTACTACAATTGATACAGTTGTTCTTTGCAATTTATGTAGTTGTCCCCCTGGGAATTGGTTTCAGGGGCCCCAATCCATACCAAAATTAAAAGATGCACAAGTCCCTATAACTTATAAACCTTCCCGTGCCCTTCAGATCATCTTTAGATAACTTATAATACCTAAAACAATGTAAATCTTGTGTGAATAGTTATTTTACTCTATTATTCAGGGAACAATGACAAGGAAAACTCTCTACATGTTCAGTGCAGATGCAGTATTTTTTTTTCCAAATATTTTTTTAATCTGTGGTTGATTGAAATCAGTACATGCAGATCCAGAGCATACAAAGGACTGTCTGTACTTCTAGTCTATAAAAGCCATCACCAACTTCAGCACACAAAGCCCTCTCTTCCTTCTCTTGAAACCCATGGCTTTCCTTGGAATACCTGGAGTGGATTTATAACAACTTCCACATTATTTCATATTTTCATTTTACTTTCCCAAGTAGAATTGTAAGTTCTGTGGGATAGAAGACCCCAAGAGCTAGAATACCCATACAGACAGACAGAAAAAACTGTACTGAAATAGCTTTGTTCTGAGTTATCCAGAAAATTTGCCTTAACATGCTCAGAAGACTCAATCAACAATTCTATAATATGCGACTCCTTACCCTGCCTGCCCTCTGCTGGAACTGCTGAGAAGAAAGATGGCCAGAGGAAATGGAAAAACAAGGGATTTCTTTAATTAAAAAGCAAGTTGAATAGCTGAGCTGAGTCCACAGCCTAGATCTTTGAATTTTCTCAGTATATGCGCTTGGATAACTACCAGCCCCCCTCAAAGACTCCTGGTTTGTGCAGCTCTGCACAGGCCTGTGATTCTGCTACCCACACGAGGTACACCAAATGATCATGTGTGCCCTTTTCTTTCTCAGTGCTTATTTCATCTCCAGAACCTTCCAACAATTGGCAGATAGCTGAGCCTGGTTGTGCCCTCTCCCAAACACAGATGCCCTTCCTGTTCCCCTCCCAGCTTCACCTCCTCCATGTATGAAAGTCATTTATAAGGGTCTGGCAAGGACTGCCAGTCTGGTAATGCTATGCAAGAGATAAATGTGAAACTCTAGATCAGTTTCCTGTTTCGAAGGGCAGCAGGATGTGTCAGATGCTGAGGCAGCCCATTCTCCCTGGGAGAGGAGAAGCAAGAGTGTGTGATCTCTCCAGGACCTGTCCCTTCCTGGGAAAGCAGACAGTCTCCCTCCCCTGCCAGCTCTTGATCAGGTGGCTAGCTGTTATTATAAAAAAAGGAGAAAAATATATTTTTTTATTATTATTAAAAGAGGACAATCTCTAGGGGCAGCAGAATCCATTAGCTGAATCTTTTTCAGTATCCATGGTTAATTAATTTAGGCTGCTTTAATGCAATTTTATCATGTAGTCTTTAAGAGCTGTTCTGGTAAATGCCCACTCCATAAATACTAGTATTACTTTATATGTTTGATATCCTTTTGGAAGGGTGAATGTGAATTATGATCCAAATATTAATCTGCACACAGCTCCATCCAGATAATGCAAAGATGCTTCCTCATCTTTTGAACACTGCTCAGTACATTTGAAAGCGGGAAAAACTGCTTAAATATGACACTGTGCATTTTACATCTGCGGATATCAGTCGAATTGCCTCCCAAAACATAATTTGGACAATCAGTTTCACCACACGATCAACTAAACCATTCACTTCTGCCCTTCATTCCATAAATTAAACACCAGGCTTTGAATTATTAGAAGAAATAGCAAAGTTATCCAATAGATCTTTCTTATAAAATGATAGCATCTTAATCTATTGTATATATTAACATTTATTCATGCCTAAGATTTCATCAATCAATTTTCCATTTTAAAAAATGTCTCTGGAAACAACAGTAGGGAAATGCTGAGTTCCAAAAGCAATGTTGTGAAGGGCAGCAGGTCTAGCATTCTGGGCACATGTTTAACTAAATTAGAGTCAATAACCATGTGGATCCAAGTACAAGCCCACAGTTTTAAAATATCTGCCTTATAAACTGGCTCACTTGGAATGTCAGAATTTAAAAAAGAAAATATTTGGATTCCTCTGTATAAAAGGTGTCCTATATTAATTTGATATTATAGCAATCTGATATTATTTTAAAATATTTATTTTGCCACTTTGACAGCCTTTTACATTGCTCTGGAGTTTTGGGGTTTTTTTGTTTACAGTACTACATTCCAATTGCTGGCTCCAGATTAAATGAATATTTTTGTGGGGTTTCATTAATTAGTTGCTTTTGAAAAATATTTCAAACTGAAAGTCACTCCAAAATAGAAACTCTAAGAATCACTACCACAAAGTAAATGTTAATTAAATCACTCATTCATTTCATTCACTTGACAAAAATATATTTGATATATGTTGGGACCACTTTATCCATAGATATTATGGTTTGAATGTTCCCTCCAGAACTCAAGTTGAACTTTGTTATTAATCATTATAGCAGTATTAAGGGGTAGGACCTTTATCACACATACACACACATGAACACACACACACATAAGTAGAAATAGAAATATACATGATTACCACAACACAAAAAGGAGATTAATTAACAATTAATATATGAAAATGTCTCCAGGAACAGTGACATAAGGTTTAACTATCATTCCTCCATTTCATGTGTACTACAAGGTCAAACATGATAAAAGTTGAGACTGATGCATGACAAAGAGAAAGAGAGAGAGAAAGAGAGAGAGAACTGAGGTGGGACCTTTAAGAGCTGGTTAAGTCATGAGGGTTCTATCCATGTGAATGGGTTGATGCTGTTTTATGGGAAGGAGTTACTAGCAGGAGTGGGTTCCTGATAGAAAGTGACTTGGCCTGCATTCCCCCAACTGTCTGAGTGTGCTCATTTGCCTTTCCCCATGTCATCTCAAAGCACTAAGGCCCTCATCAGATGCTGGGGCCATGCTCCTGGGTGTCCTACTCTCTAGAATTATGAGCCAAGTGATTTCTGTTCTTTATGATTTATCCAGTGTGTGGTACTTTTACAGCAATAGAAAATGGAGATTATAGGAAAGGTAGGCATGGCATTGGGGGCTTGTGAATTATTTCAAAATCAAAAGAAAATGAAACGTTAGGTCAAAGAAAATCTTTATAAATAGTCTTTCTTTGGAATTCTTGGGGGACTGGTTCCATGGCTTCCGTAGGCTAGCAAAATTTATAGATGCTCAAGTTCCTTATAGGGAATGTGGCAGGATTTATCCATACTCTGTACACAGCCTCTCATATTGTTTAAATCATCTCCAGGTTACCTGTAATACCTAATGCAATGTGAAAGGTGTGCATATAGTTGTATACTGTGTTCTTTAGAGAATCATGATAAGAAGAAATTCTACATATATATATATTCGTTACATATGCACTTTTAACATATTTTTTGTTGTACAGTGGGTTGAATCCATGGATGTGGAACGTATGGATGCAGAGAGTCAACTATATAATGATTGTATGTATCTTTATAGAACCATGGTCATTAGATATAATTTTTAATATTTTTAATGGAGGAAGGAGCTTGTAAAGGCAAAAGTTCCCATAACTCATAAAATTATAATGTAACTCTGCATAATATATGCAAAATTTTATTTATTCTAGATTCTAGGGGTAAAAAGGTAATTTAAGATGCAGCTTAAATATACAAAGATTTCAGAGTCTAATGAAGACTAGGGCTATAAAACAGGTAGATGGTTCATAATATTGTTGGTTTTCTTGAAATTGTTTGAAATAGTAATTACAGACTGAAGGACACAGCATTTTGCTACAAAATGTCATTAAACACATAGCCTGGCCTTGTCCTCACAGATACCTCTATACAAAATATAACACACACACACATATTATACTGCTACATACACAATTAGTATGAGCATATATATATATATATATTTGTTTGTTCATTTCAAATAATGTTGATAATTGCCATCCAGACCTGTAAAACAAAATATTCTTATTTTATAAGCTCCACTTATCAAAAAGACCACAAAGGAAATAATTCTGGGCTCAGTGCATTAGTGGTTCAGTGAGAAAAATTAGAAGTGAGAGCTAGTTATCTCAGGTTAAGCAAAGTATATTTACTTGGGTCTATAAGGTCTTAGGCTTCAAAGTAGAACAAATCCTGGCTGTTCTTTCTCTCTTCATAAAATTTCTCATTTATATGAGCTTCAACATTTATGTTTTTCAATTGCTGCTTCTAATGTCATAATTGGGGTAGTCAGACTGTTCTCCTTAACCTAAATCTTCCTTGTTATTAGCTGAGCCCATTTTCACATTTTTTTTGTTGTCAATTAGGGAATGATTTTAAAACATTTTTCTATTTTTAGAGCAATTTTACCTGCATTATCTTATTACATATGCAAAAGCTTTTTGAATAAGTAGGACAGCATAAGACATTGGAAAAAAGCACAGACTCAGAATAACTTGTTCATAAATCTGAATTTTGCCCATCAAATTGTATGACTTTGGTTACTTCATTTAACATCATTTGTATCTTGGCTTCCTCATCTATAAAATGGGAATCATTATGCATGCCACATAAGATTGATGTAAGAATTAGAAAAATATATGCTAAGCACTAGACCAGTACCTGGAATATAGCAGATGCTAACTAAATAACTGTTGTTAATGATGGCTATATTTTACAAATCAGGAAACCGAAGCAGACATATTAAATACCCAATCCAGTATTAGGGATTAGGACACCCAGTTATTCCAGGGAAATTGAAGCTTTAGTTTTGACCAAGCCTTGCTAACAATGAAGATGTAGGTCACAAGGAAGATATAGAAGCAAAGGTACATAGAAGTATCAAATCAACCAGGAAATCAACATACTGGTATATTTATTGAGCATTTGTAAATATAAGGTATCTTGTGTACAGCTGGGCCAGAGTAAGTTGCAAAAGACAGAATCTCTATTCATTCACACAAAAATGAGAATTTGCTGGCTGGTATGAGACACACAGAATGTGCAGGCCTGGTGCTGATGGTATCTGGATTCAGTGACAAGAACAATTTTAGGGCTCTTACTCTATGATTCATTCAATAAGTGTATATGTCACCACTGTTAGAATAGAAAGAGGTATGATGGGCAAGAAAATAGAAATAGTTACTTTCCATAAAATGCAATAGAGAAATTAGTAATTTAACTAATCAACTTAATGGTAAATTGGTTCAAAGAGCTATGAGATTAGAATCTCTGGCTGAGATTCCATGTGGCCTGATACGACAAGAAGGGAAGCCTATTACACTTTTGTTTGTCAATTGTAATTTTTGTTTGTCCGTTGTAAATAAATTTGCTCAAAAGGCAAACCTTTTAGAGACTGAATGCCCAAACCGTGATGTCATTGTCTGGTGCCACTACTCCTTTCTGAGCATGTGCATGGCTCTTGTGTACTATTACCTGATGCTCAGGTGCTGGGAGATGATGTTGGGGTGATGGTGATGCAACTTGGCTCTTATGCCAACAAAGAGAGCTCTGCATGCCCACTGAGGCCCGGGTGCCATAAGTTTGCCACTACTGTTATAGACATTTCTTTTTTAACATGCATGCCATTTAAAGGATAAAAGTGATGAACACTAGGCTATTATCTTAGAGAAAGCAGCACCCTATGAAAATAATGGGCAGACTGGACTACAGATAACATCACTTTTTTTTTACTATTTTTTTTTAATCAATACCAGGGATCGAACTCACAACCACATGCCTGCAAGGCAAGCACTTATGACGCTGAGCTAAATCCCCAGATGATAGCATCACTCTTGTTTTAAAAATTGCAGGATGTCTTATCCTGTTGGAAAGCATTTTCCTGAGAGCTTGTTTAGTGCATTGTCTTCCTATAGAATCGATTAGAGCAGGGTGCTTGAAGCAGACTTAAACATTGCATGATATAATGAACTAATTTGTCTCAGTGTCTTTGCTGGATTATTTAAGACATTAAGCTGTTTCCTCTTGTCTCCAGTCTTGTCTCTTCCTCTTGCTCACCATTACATGAGCGGGAACATTTTGTTGTATTAGAGGTCTGCAGAGCTTGTGATTGGGTGATAACAAGTCAATGTTTTTACTTTTTGTGCCAACCTCATCATTCTTCTATCTGTTCCACGTTTCTCCTGCAAATTTGGCCCTCAATTCAAGGTAAGTTTGATTGGTTTCAGGTGTTTAGTCATGAATCTTTCTAGACATTTTTTTTCCAAAAGAATCCTGTCTTTTCATGAACTCACTCTTTCTTTCTATCTCAAAATTAGAGGTACTATTTTCTGTGCTAAATCTTTTCCTCCTTTGAGTTCCATAGAAAATCTGCTCAACCTATTACTTCACCACTTTATCTTCTGTTTGCACCTCCAGTTATCCCTCTCCACTGCATCTTTCACTGCTTACCTACCTACAAGACTGCCCCCTGGAGAAATCATCAAATGAGATCACATATGGAAAGTAGTCTGCTATACAAATAAGGATTAGTATCATTATCCTGTCTTTCTTCTTCATTCTGCAGTCATCTAAAAATTATCAGTATAAAGTACTTTGTGATTTTACTTTATTATTGTTCAACTCATTAGTGTCCTAAAATCTGATCTCTGTCTCCTAAAATACTATCTTGAAGGCCCATATCTTTGTTTACCTTTCCTGAAGCATTTGACACAATTAACTATGACAGCCTTTCTTGGTTTCTATGATGTCACTGCCTAGATTCACCTCATTTCCCTCCGAGCACTTCTGTTTTTCAGATGATGATTTTTCTCCTTGTAACTCTGAATACGGGAAGTTTCATGCATTCTGTACTCAGTCTTTGTCTTTGTTCTCCTAAATAGTCCTTGGAATCACCCACAAATCTTTCTTCCTTTCAAATTCTGTTAAATGCCTGTTCATAGTTTTAACATATAAGCCTCACTAGCACCAGACACAATTTATTGTACATTAAAAGAAACTCTCACCCCACTCCAAATATCCTTTGCCCTGTCTCAGCCAAGTCTTACTTTTCTATTCAGTCATGTAGGATTGAAACCTGGTCCCATCACTGACTCCTCCCTCCCCCTAATAGCCCAATACAATTCCAGCCATATTTTAAAAACACACTGTTCTGCTCCTGCTTTCACTCTGTTTCTCCCTATGTTTTCTTTTCTCTCAGCAGAGATCATTAAGGTTGCTTTATTAGCACACAACTTATTATTTTGCTTTCTGTGTGTATTTTGTGACTCTTTTTCTCTTTACTCTTGGTTCTTCCCTTTTTCTGTGTTGCATAACCATTTGAACTTTATTCATAGAGAGAACTACATCTTTTTCTACCCAATTACCTTCCTCAGAATTTAAATACAGAATGATCTGTGTAGCATAACATTCCTGGCAAATAAGTCACATAAATTGCCTGGTTTTTTTTTTAACATAAGCAATAGAACAGCTAAACACATTTCATAGCTATATGTGTTACTATAATTTGCACATTTAAATATAGTCATTTCTTCATATTAGGACTATCAACCATATTTGCTTCAGAAAGCTGAAATTTAGAGGATCTAATATGTCTGCGCTGAACACTTTGCCTCAGTTTTGATACTTTTCCAATTATCAAAATAGAATTCCAATTTGTTCTAACCTCATCAAAGACATCAGTTTCAATCTCTATCACTCAAGTTTTCTCATTTTATTTCTGCAGATCATATTAACAAAGAATAATTAAGGGCAATTTCAGACTTCCCAGTTTTGACATTAAGGATGTTTGATGTAATGGCAGTGTGTTGTACACTTGTAAGAAAGAAAAAATAGAGAAGCTCTTTATGTATTTCTATGGAAAGACCTTTGGGAAGGACTGACTATATGTTCCTTAAAATTCATGTATTGAGGTCCTAACCCCTAGTTTGGTGATATTTGGAGGCAGAGCCTTTGGGAGATAATTAGCACTGGATGAAGTTATGCAGGTGAGGCTCTCATGATGGTGTGAGTATCTTTATAAAAAGAGACACCAGACGGCTTGTTGGCTCTCTGCCCATGTGAAGACACAGCAAGAAGGCAGTCATCTGTAAACCAGGAAGAGAGCTCGCATCAAAACCTGACCATGCTGGCTTTTCAGTCTGTAGAAATGTGAGAAAACAAATTTCCATTGTTGAAATCATTCAATCTATAGTCCTGAACTAACTAACATGATCGCCAAGATTTATTTTTAAGTTGAATGAAAAAAGTGCCAAAATACTGTATTACATTTAGGGTGAAAAAAGAAGAGAAAAATAATCTTTACTTGCACTAGCTAACAGAATGTTTTTTAAATCTTAGGAAGTATATGTGAGTAGCTAGTAAGGTTGATTGCCTGTTCTTGTAGGTTTAAGAATTCGGCAGATCATGGAGGTAGAAAAAGCAACTGCTGTGTATCTTTTATACTTTTCAACTTTATACTTTTATACTTTTCAATGCTTAAATTCTGTAAATGTGCTACCAGTTCAAGAAATCAAATAAATTCAATGCACTGTAAAATAACATCAAAATCATTTGATCTAGAAAAACAAAATTATACTGAAATAAGAAAAATGCTGATTATATTGCAAGAAGATTGCTGATTAATGGAATTTTAGCAGAAGTTTGTTTATATCTGATGTAGGCACAATTTGAACAAGATATATAAAAAGGAGAAGTTATGCTAAATCACTTCCTCAGTTCTCTTCTAAGTCCTGTGACTGCAACGACAGTTCTTACTGTCTGCTACCCTTTTCTTGGCTCTGCATTGGTTGCTGCCTGCAGAGCTTCAAGTGTCTGACATGACAGGCACTTGATTGAAAGGTGATGAGGACATGGTTCTGAGTACTCTCTCAGTAATCCCCAGAGGGTCTCTGATAGTCAAACTTCCCCCTTTCACTTCCTTGGGTTGGTTTTACACAGAAGGACAACAACTGTTGAAAAAGGACCCAGCCATTCATTTGAAAGAGGATGTCTCTTCTGGTAACCTACCTTGGCCAATTAAGCATACAGCTGTTTTAGGGACACTGTGTCCTCCCACACCAAAATGTTCTCCTTCTGTGCAGTTCTGAAACTTTCATTTCTATTTAACATCTGTCGATGATTTCTTCTTTGTCAATTTCAGGATAAAATATAAACCCCAATATATGATATACAAAGAACCTTGTCATGCAGTCTTTACCTGTCTCTCTAATCCATCTACAATTTCGTGGTATTTCATCTTGACTCTAAAGTGCCTTTCTTTCAGGCCTCCCTGGCTCTTTTTAAAATTAATTTTATTGGTACTCTTTTGATACACACAATAATCACACTCATCATAGGAAATTTATACCTGTACATAATGTATCTTGATTCTACTTATCTTCCCTTCCTTGAGTCCTTCGTCCCCTCCATATACAGAAGCTTTGTTTCTATTCTTTCCCTTCTATTCTGGTTTTTCTTTTCTCCTGCCCCTCTCCTCCTCCATTCCCACTGAATATTTTCCTCCCACTTCCCAGTATCTGATATCCATTTTGGTCCTTATTTATGGTCTCAGTTTCTCATACAAGAGAAACAATGCAATATTTAAACATGTATGCCCAACTTATTTCATTGAAAATTATGGTCTCAAGGTGCATCCATTTATGCATAAATATCTCAAGCATGTCCTTCTTTACGGTAGAGTAGGACTCCATTATTTATAAAAACTACATTTTCTTATCCATTCATCTATTGATGGGCATATGGGCTGTTCCCAAATTTAGCTATCACAAATTGTGCTGCTATAAATATGGGTGTGCATATATCAGTGTGGTATGATGCATTTAACTGTTTTGGGAAGATACCAAGAAAAGGAAGAGCTGGGTCAAATGGAACCTCTAGTTTCAGTTTTTTGTGGACTCTCAATACTGATTTCCACTGAAGCAAAAGTAGTATAATCAGTAATAACAATAAGATCAAGCACAGTCTAGAAAATGATAAACTGTGATAACTGTCAGTTTGCAACCTTTAACCATAAGCACAAGATTTATAATTATATAGCAAAATCCAAAACAAACCAGAAGATTATACACAGTAAATATCCACTCAATAGAGAGATTTTACTCTTAAGGGAGAAAATTTAAAAGGAATAAGGGGAAAAAAATACAGAAGTAGAAGAAGAGATTAGAAGCAAGGCTAAAGGGCAAAGGAACATTAACCAAGCTTTGGGAAACTTGTGAAGACAGAAGGGAAAGAAAGAAGGCAATGTTCACCTTCATGAAAAAACAAAAAAAAATTTAAGGAAAAGGAAAACACAAAAGCAAAGACAGAAGAAAAATGAGATTTCTCTGTGATTTCAAACCTGTGGCTATCTTCTGGGGTTTACAGTTTTGTGGTGGTGTCCAATTCAGGACCCAGCTCCACTGTCACTGGTAGACAAAAGAGGCCAGCAGAGCCCAGATCTGTGTTGGTTGATCCCAGCAATACAGTGGGAATGAGGCAGGCCATTGTTGGTGCTTTGAACACCACCGAAGTTCAGGCTGACCCTGATCTCTGGTTGTGGGTTTGGGACCTGAGTTATTCAGCTGCAGTGCTCTGGGTGTCTCTTGTCTGACTGGCCGTGGTTCCTGGGTGCTGCATGTCTCCCACAGGTGTCCCTCACCCAGTCCCCCATAGCAGCCCTGAGAAGAAAACAACCCACCTGCTCCAAATCCGGGGTTCAGTTGGCTCCTCCCTAAAATGGTGTCGGCCAAGCAGTCTGCAGAGGATTCTTAGACTAAAGCTGCTCACCTTCTGTTGTTCTTCATATCCACTGCTCTATTCCACTGGTGTGTTTATCCAGGGAGGCCTCTGGCATCACCCACTTACACTGTAGCGTCAAGTCATGAGCCAGGAGTCAGGAAGAAGCAGCAGTCTTCCATCTTCTTTTTCTCCCCTGAGGTCTCTTCACTTTCCCTGTGGGCTCCGATTTTCTCTTCCTGGGTTCCAGGGATCTACATCCATCCTTCTTTTCTTCTCCAGGTTGTTATATTACAGTGTCTGGATTCTGAATCTCAGAGAGGCTTATTTGCTATTGTTTGCTCCTGCTATTTTCATGTCTTTGTAAATGCCATTTCCATTTCTTGGCTCATTCTTCTATTTGTTCCTTTTGATAATTCTCTTTCAAACTGAGGTGAGCATGCCTGTGTGTGTGCATGCATGTCTGTGTGTGTTTTATTGTATCACTATATTTATTGCACATCATTGAGATTGTCTATATATTCTCTTTTCATCTCTTAAGAAGTTCAGGGAGCCATTGCATATTCATTTTGCATCACTGGTACTGGCATCTTGTAGGCACTTGATGGTTGAATGAGTGAATATATATATATATATATATATATATATATATATATATATATAATTTTATATAACATATATATAAAATCTGGCTGAAGCTTTAAAGATAGAAATATTATTGTATCTTTTCAAAACCATGGCTAAGAAACATAGTTGGCAGGAGAATTATTAACTCTCTGCACTTTAAGAGTTTTCCTCAGCCTTGGTTTGACTTGTAAGGATGAAATCCTTCAGGACAGTTCTCCATGAGCCTTTTGATTTTGTGGAGAGCTTTCAATTTTGTAGACTTGTGTGTGTGATTTGAAGACTGTGCCATACTTGGAATCTCTCTGATGATGTTCGTTTAAAAACATTTGATTTCTAAAAAATCTAAAGGGTTAGTAATAATTCTTAGTTCAGTGGACTTTCATCTTTATCTGCAGAAAACCACATTGCTTATGGTTATGATACTTTCTTATATATCAAATCACCCTGTGGACGCAAACCTTTGGCCAAAACCTCAGAGCCACATTGCTTGCTAGACAGCAACAGGGACAGGTTGATGAACTCTACCACACTGTAGTTAGCTTGATTCCTCAAAGATATTCTTTTAAATGTTAAACTTCATAAAACAAATGTAACAATTTCTAGCCCAAACAATTCATTTTCCAAGTAATGGAGGCTGATTCTGGTAGGTTTCAGCTATGTTAATAAAATACTATCCAGATAGATTTTAGAGAAAGACTTATCTTTAATTAGTTCACTTCACCCTGAACAAAATATATATATAATAAATACTTGAACACCAGCTATTCAAACATGTTTACACAAACAGGTTGCAGTTCATAATAATTTGTTTTTTGGACTTGCCTAATTTTAATTGTCCTCTGGATGCTGTTAAAGTGTGTGCACTGACACATCTAATGTGTTAATACTCATTTTTTACATTACTAAGAACTGTAGCAACACTGAGTTTGGTAAGCATTGGAGCACAGCCTGGCATTACTTTCAAAATAAGTAGCGCATTTGATCATGGTGGCATGTGGCTGAAGGCAAAATTCAAATCCAACAGAATTTGCTAGATTGTAGTTCTGGTGTCATTTTTTTTACAAAATTTAAGGATGAAAACATTAGGAGCCGGGGAACATTTCTCCCATATATGTAGTCGTTTGGCAGTCACCAAATCCACAAAATCTCTAGATTTGTCGTCCTTTAGGAAACATTGAGTTAATTAAATAATTAATTAACCTCTTTTAAAAATCAGTGGTTCTCCTGTGGTTTGCTTTTATAATTGCCTCATCCTTCACAAACTTAAAAGTACTAACTAAATACTAACTAAGCTAACTGTCTTGATTGTTCTTAACCTAGTGCTTTACTGATTTAATTCACCCAGTCATTTATCATACAGCTTTTGCATCTCTCTGCCTATTGTTTTTGTCCAACCTTGCAACATGTCAGAAGGCAGGCCCTGGGTAGCCTTATTTTCTGCAGAGACTACACAACATTCCATAGTATTAA
Source organism: Hydrochoerus hydrochaeris (assembly GCA_004027455.1). Taxonomy (NCBI): domain Eukaryota; kingdom Metazoa; phylum Chordata; class Mammalia; order Rodentia; family Hydrochaeridae; genus Hydrochoerus; species Hydrochoerus hydrochaeris. Next base: position 36,820 of record PVLA01004852.1, read on the forward strand.
ATGGTAAAACATTACTTTTGTGTAATGATGATGATGAAGACAGAAGTCTGTAGTAAGATGATGCATTATGAATTTAATGTTTAAAATGACAGTTATTGAAGCTCCACTGTGCTTTTCATAGTGCTCAGTAACCTGTGTCAGTTTAGTATCATGTGAAAGCAGCGATGAAAATGTTTAGTCAGTGTCTAATGACTCACATGTACTGTGTCCTTTCAATTACCCATGTACTTTTGATCAAGAGCTCTGTTTCAGGCGTTTTTGTAGCTTTTTTCTTTTCTTTTTTTTTTTTCACTGCTTGGGGTTGAATCCAGGGCCTTTGTACAGAGCTATATCCCCATCTCTTTTAAAAATTTTAAGATGTGAACTTGCTTAAACCTGGACAAGTTTCCAGGTTGGGCTTGAATTTGTGATCCTCTTGACTCAGCATGATCTCAGAGTGCCACTGCGCCTGGCTGTTTTCATTTTATTACTTTAGCCAGAGGCTGAGAAGGTAGATAGCAGTTCAAATTAGCCAGTTTCCTACATATTGGTAGTTATGGTGATAAGGTTATTGAGAGAGAAAGTGGTAATGATCGCTAAACTTTATTTTAGGGATTTTTGTGGAATTCAGGTTTTGATGGTCACTTGCCATCACGGAGTCCACGTGGATTGAGTGCATTGAATATAGAATCGTGGAGAAATTTCTTTTTCTGTCAAAAGTTCTGTTTGGTTAGTTTGACAGAAGATCTTGTATCCACATGAGAAAATTAGGCGGTTCCTCTTGATGGAACTAGTAGACCTCAGTGGAGCAAGCCTTAAGCACAAGATATAGTTTCTAAAACTGAGGAATTTCACTTTTGTTCTAGTTTTCCTTTCTGTCAGCCTTGTCAGCAGGAGAACTGTCAAGGTTGATTTCAAATGAATCATCCTTGGCAGCATTCTCCCCCACCCCAAAAACACTTATTTGACACTTTGTGGAAACTGCTATGCAACGTTAGCTCAGACGTTTTACATAATTCATTATACCATAAAATGGAAAAATTTCCATCTCATATATTACATATAAGGACACATTATATAGTAATAGCATATGGGTAGATAGGCAGATAGATAGATAAAAATTTCCCCCAAATTGGCTATGTATCAATAAACTCAGAAATTTTACAGTTAAATTCTGAAACTACAGCCTCTTGATCGCTTGCCTCCAGTGTTCTTCCAGAACAGATTAGGAAATGTTTGGCCTAAGAAACATTTAAAATGTACCAAGAAGTTCATTTTCTAGTTCTATTAGTATTATTTCTACTTAGAGGATCCAAAAATTTATTGATATTTTTAACTTTTTCTTTTTTATAGAATATAACTGAAAAATAAAATCATATATTCAAGGTATATATCATATATAAGTATATATACACTAGAGTCAAGCTAACATATTCATTATCTATCATATTTACAGTAATTCTTGATTTTCTCTGCTTAAAAAACATTTTTTACTAGCATAAGTCAAAATACCCTTAAACACAGAGAAAAACATGATCAACATCTCATTCCTACACATAGATGGAGACAGTTAAGTAGACAGCATTCTAGATGATTTCTTGGTGTCTCTATACAGAAATGCATTTTAGAAATTAAAACACTGACAATGCCGTATGTACTATTTTGTAACTTCCTGTTTCACTTGCTGGAGTGTAGTGGACACTTCTCACCTCAAAATATTCTTATGAGCATCTGGATCTCCTGACATAATTAGTAATTTTTCATCCCCTTAACCACTGTCCTTTAAACCTTTCTCCCTTGTTCCCTTCCTCTTGTCTAATGATAGTCCCTCTTGTACTTTCATGCTATCTTTTCTAGATTCCATTTAAAACATTTGCAAGTTAATTTTATGATAACATTTCTCTTTCAAGAAGACCACTCCCCCAAACCAAAAACCATCAGGTTCTTCCGGCACTTAAGTCTTCAAGACACAGAATTGAAACTTTTCTCTCGAGATCTATGTGTTTATGATCAATGAGATCACATACTCTAGTGCAAATTTTCATTTTGACTCCTACAATCAGAGTGAGTGTTGGGTTTAATGATCCAGTGAGCCAAGAACAGATAATGCACCATGCATCTTCCAAAGACTCATAGTCCTCATGTTATTCATACTGGTCCACAGTCCAGCAAGTGCAATTCAGAAATTCAAAGCGGCTCCAAAAAACAATAATTTTAAATAGCACGTTTGGTGGCCAACATTGATATGAAGTTTATAATACTTACTTATATTAATGGAAATATTACTGTTTGATCATGGGCTTCTGTCCCAGACTCACTGGGCTATTATGTAAGAGGAGAGATACTCACCATATTAGTTTCCTAGAGTCCAAAAAAAAATCTAAGTTTTAAATGTATCTGGCAACAAAGATTTCTAGATATTGAATTTTTGACTGTACTTTTCCTTAAAAGTCTAGGAGAACAAGAAGTCAACAAGAAGCAAACCCTCCTTGTGAATCAGAGCCATGTGTAGGCCACAAGAGGGGACAGCTATACGCCCCCTTTTCCCATGAGTCAGCACATCTGTGCACTTCAGGGGAAGGGAGTAAAAAAAGTCTAAAAACTTTTTGAAAAATCACTGGGAGTAAATTTTTATTATCTTTAAAATAAAAATTTTAAAAGAGAACAAGAAGTCAACGAGAAGCAAGCCATCCCTGAGAACTGGCCATGCATGGCCCACTGAGGGGACAGCCAGATGCCAGCCCCTTCCCGCACTGGGGCTGGGAAACAAGAAGAGCCACCCGCATCCCCCACCCACCACCGTAAGCGACTGGCTGGTCCAGAGAAACATAGGCCAAGATGATGGCTATTGAAGTGGAATACAATCTAATGCTTGCATTTAGTGTTTCACTGACTTTGCAGGTCTAAAGCCAGCGGTCTGATCATCTATTCAGTGGAGTGTGACATCTATTGGGAATCTTCTTCTGATAGTGCTGGCCATTGTTGAAATCCTGTATCATTTTCATTGTTTTTATTTTTATTTTTTAGGTACTGGGGATCAAGCTCAAGACCTTGCACTTGCCAGGCAGGCTCTTACACCACTGAGCTAAATCCCCAGCCCCGTTTTTTCATTGTTTTGTTGGATTGGGTTTTGTTCTGTTTTGTTTTGTTTGATTTGCATGGGCAGCTATTTCAAAGATAATAAGAGCTATTATGGTAGCCATTTTGGATTTACTGTTATCTTGCTTTGAAGTCCTTTATTGTATTCACTGTTTGTATTTATTAATTCTATTCTGTTCTGCTTTGTTTGATTTTTACTACATCTGAAGCTATTTTGAAGACAACAGGAGGCATTATGGTAACCAATGTTGATTTCCTATTGTTCTGAAGTCCTGTGCCACTCACACTAGTTTATTTTGAATGGCTTTGTTTGGTTTTATTATCTTTAAAATAAAAATTTAAAAATTGATAACATCACCAAAACCAATATGAGTCATATTATTAGCACAAATCAATTATCAGCAATAGCTCAATTTGCATCTCTGAGCCATCAGCTCCTAGGAGTGTGGTCTTACGCATTTTTAACCTAATTTCAGATCTTAGACATAGAAAGACAAACCAGCATCTGTGGAGTTAATTAGATGTGACACCACTAATCAGCCTTTCACAGTATAAACTGTGATAAATGTGAGCAATTGTAGGAGAACAAGGTATAATTCAGGGGTCTTCAAAACAAGAACTATATTCAAGTCCAGTTAGTTCCTGTGTGTGAAAGAGACCAGTAGCTTCGGACAGTGGCGTATCCAAGAGTGACACCCTCACCACCAAGACCATGCATCATCTCTGTGCATTTGCAGTACATTGTTAGATAACACACAGAGAGCCACAGTAGTTGAGAGGCAGTAAAATTGTTTTTTAAAACGTCTAAAAACTTTTTGAAAAATCACTGGGAGTAAATTCATATTAAATCTTTAGTCACCCATGTGAGTGTTTAGTTGTTTTCATATCTCCTACATAACTCCATTACAACATTTATAATAGCAGGGTAATAATTTATTCTTAATTCATTTTGGACTAAACTTACAACTGTTTCAGATAAATTACCTTTAAAACAGTATTTATTGTTTCTGAGTATAACACAAGTACATACTCCTTTGAAATTTGGAAAAGACATTAAAGTTTGAAGAAAATGAAAATCACATATCATCTCACTTTTAAAAAACAACCAAATCTGGATGTCATGGCTCATGCCTAGAGTCACAGAACTAAGGAGGCTGAGGCAGGAGGATTGCTGTGAATTCAAGGCCAACCTGGGCTACATAAGTGACTTCAAGGTAATCTGCACTACATAGCCAGACCCTATCTCAAAAAAAAAAAAAAAAAAAGTCATGTTGGACCTTGGGGCACTGGGAAAACAGTCAGCCACCAGCATGCCACTCTGGTAAATGGCTGTGGCCTGGCAAGCTGTGGCCGCCCAAGGGCGAGAACCATATCAGCATTTCCTGAGATCTGTGATGCGCTATGTTGGACCTTGGGGCGCTGGGAAAACAGGCAGCCAGTTCACCCTTCTGATGGGCGGCTGTGAGCCTACTGGTGAGCAGGCTAAGAATCAAGCATCCATCTCCCCCCTCCCAGCAAGTGAGAGCCGGAGATCTGAGCATGTCTTGCGAGTCTGACTATATGCAATATAGCAAATAAGGGGGATTTTCTTCTGCCATCTCTTTGAGGGCAAATATTTTTTATCTCTGTTTTGTTCTGTTTTGATCAATGGTTTCACTCTATTCAATATTCTATTCTTGTAATTTCGGTATTTTCTTCAATATTGCTCTGCCTGATTGAAGGAACAACTATTGTGAAGAAAACCAGATGTACTATTGTGCCTGTTGCTGTTGTCCCGGTGGCCTGCTGTGAGGTTCTGTGCTAATTTCACTGCACTGCCTTAGTTGATTATGTCCTGTCTTGTTCTGCTGTATTTTACTATATTCAAAATAAAATAAATAAAATAAAAAATAATAATAAATAAGAAAAAATAAAAAAGTAATTAACAACAACAAAACAGATCTGCAAGGTACTGAGCAACCTGAAACATGATATAACTAAACAGATAATGGACTTAAAAAGCAAAAGAAAAAAGCAAGTGCTCTAAAGGATATAACTGCATGTATATTGAAGGGTGTAAGATTGATAATTATGTTAAGTTTTTATTGGATCAGAGAATGGAGCTGTTTGCAATCCCTCTGTTTGAATGTCCACTTTGTATGCTTTGATTTTGTAACTTGAACAACTACATCCAGGAAGACAATATGCAATGTATCAGCTAGTGATTTCTTACTGTTCATTTTTTTTGAAATTCTGAATTGTTTCTACCCTTTTTTTTTCTGCTTTGCTTTATTTTTCTCCTTTCTCTAAATAAAATTTTTTAAAAAATCAAAAGCATAAATACAAAATAAATAAATAATAACAACTAAAGTTGCTGTTATATTTCATTAAATCTTTTGTTCCTGTACATGTTCTTTAAATTATGATAATATGCAAGTATTACTTTCAAAAGTATTATTTTTAATATTTGCAGAGTACACCATGTTATAGTTTAGATCTAAAATGTCCCCTCAAAGTTTCTTGTGTTCAGAAGGGGGGCTTTTGGAATGTGATTGTACTACAAGGGCTCTAACTTCCTCAGTGAGTTAGTCCACATATAAGATCGTAATTTGATGGTATTATTGGGATGTAGTGGAAATTCAGGAGGTATGTAGCTGAGTGAAGTAGGTCACAGAGGCATGATTTTGGGACTATATGTAGTCCCTACTGCTTCATCTCTGGCTCTTTCCTCCACCCTTTTCTTCCTGGATGTCACGAGATAAGTAGCTCTCCACTGCCCTGCCTTTCTGCCATGAGGGTTCTGTCTCCCCATGGACTTAAAAGCAGTGGAGGCAATTGGCCCTGGACTGAAATCTCTGAAACCCAGAGCAGAGTAAACCTTCTTTCTTTAAGTTGATTTTGTTATTAGTTTGTCATACCAGTGCAAAGCTAACTTCCTACACCCAAATACGGATGTAATATCATGATTTACTTAACTGTTTTCTTATTTTAGGGCTTTCCAGTTGGTCCTAATAAACACTTCACAGAAGAAGTACAAATGGCCAATAAATACATGAAGAAATGCTCAACATTGTCACCACTTGAGAAATGAAAATTAGAACAACACTGAGATTCCATTTTACCACAGAAAAATGGCAATCATCAAAACAATAAGATAATAACAAATGCTAGAAAGGTTCCAGGTGAAAAACGAATCCTTTTACATCACTAGTGGGAATGTAAACTCATGCAACCACTATGGAAACCATCACATAGATTTCTAAAAGGAAATAAAAGGACCAATTCCTTTTGGCCAGATAGTCTCTTTCTAGGTATCTTCACAAAAGAGTTAAAAACATTTTTTAAAAAATACATCATACCATGTTTATAGCAACACAATTCATAATAGCTAAACCTTGGAAGCTGCATATATGTCCATCAATAGATGAAAGAATAAGGAAAGTATGGTATTTACACACACTGGAGTACTAATTTACCATGAAGAAGGATAAACTTGGGGGATTTGTAGGAAAATGGGTGAACCTTGAGACTCTAATGGTAGGTGAAATAAACCAGACACACGGGCTTAAATATTGCATGATTTTTCTTAGATGAGAAATCCAAATTATAAATAAACAGCAAAATAGGAGACAGATAATAAGTAGTAGGGAGATGGTTCTTTTTCAAACAGGAAGGTGATCAAGAAATGGGAGAGGAATAGAAAGAAGGGAAAATGGATGAAAAAGTAACATGAAGATGTGTTCTATATATGTACCAACTCCACACGAGGAAAGTCAACATTATGCATTGCACCCATGTGCTAATAGATAAAAGCTAATAAAAATGTTGACCCATGCACTGTGGAGCAAGACTATAATCCCAGCACTCTGGGAAAATTGAGGCAGTTCAAACCCCACTTGCACAATCTAGGGGCTTAGTGAGACCCTGTCCCAAAATAAAAAACTGAAGCATATTTGGTGATACAGCTCAGTGTAAAAGTCCTGGGCTCAGTCCCCAAAACAACAACAAAACAGATGAATATAGGAATTGCTTCTTACTATGATTATTATTCACAATGCCTAGCATAGTCACTCAATGTAGAAATATTGAATTGACTCTTTTCCAGTAACACTACAGTCTGAATAGGTTTATTAGGTTTAGAAACTTAGGAGGGATCTGAAAGAATGAATTTTGAAGCAGATACATTTGGTTATGAAAGGCGGCAGTGTGAGTGTGGGCTGAGAGAGGCACCAAAGGGAAAGGGAATAGTTAAGCTTATGTGGGTTGGAGAGAAGTGGGCAGAGAACTTCTAAGAGAAATCTTGGCTGTATCACAGTTATCCCCACTGACAGCAGTGTTGAACCATCTACAATGGTTTCCTTCTCCCACGCTTCTGGAAAAGTAACTGTTTTGTCACACGTTCTGCTTTCTCTCTTAATTGTTCACAGTTGCTCCTATGAGAGTACACATGTGCTCTTTGAATTTAATTGAACGTCTGCTTTAGAACAGTGTGGCAAAGAAATACTCTCTTCTGAGGTTTCATTGTGTGTACAGTGGATACAGTCATTTCTGGACATACTTAACTCAGATCTGTGTGAGTGCTTTCGGACATTTGGGTAGCACAGCACGACCAGACTCACTCCCTCAAGCGGGGCCATGCAGATGGAGCTGGAAGCACCATTTTACTCAACAGGAACCAAGAAAAGGTCCAACTGCACTTGGAATATCCGGTTGTCCGGTGTTCTGACGATCCTTACGTGGACCCCGTAAGGATCCTGTTACTATAATACGCAGCACATTTTCTGATCTGTGTACTCTGTACTCTAAGATTGGTGAACATCATTTTAATACTCAATAAACAATTAGTGCTGCAAACACAGTCATGGTAATATTAGTGTGCCCCTAATTTGTTTAATTTAATTAAGCAGTTAATTTCCTTCTGGCATCTGTGTAAAAGAAAAACAAAAGAGAAGAAAAATAATTACAGATTCTTAACTATTTTAAGCTTTTCATCTACTAGCCTTGGGCTATCATAAATATGAATGTTTTAAATGAAAATGTAAAATAAAAATTATGCTTAAAGTATCAACAGGCAACGAAAATATTTTGTAAAGAAAATATTATTTTCAATATATTTTTAGAATAAATACTAGTTTCAATATATTTTTAGAATAAATATTATGAATAATATAAAGTTACATAGAATTTAGCATTACATAGTATTACATAGAATTATATAGAATTACATAGTATTACATAGAATTATAAAGTCCTGAAGACTGTCCTGAAAAATGTTCAGAGCCCATTCTTCACCACCTGGCCTGCATTATTCTTCCCCAACAATGCCCAACCTCTTCTCTAGTATCCAGCTTACCTGGCAGTGTTTGTTTCTGATGAAGATCAGAAAGATATTGCAACAAGGCAGACAGCACTGCAAAAACTCAAGGAGCGTAAACTAAATCACAATAGGAAGGATCAACCAGCTGAAAGGACAACCTCTAAAACTCATTAAGATGTCGGAAACATTTCTTGGCAAAAAGTAAATTACAGTCAAAACCTCTCTTCTATCTTCTTAAAGATGCATCCCATGATTTTTAGAGGGAATTCATGGGTTTTCCATAAAAGTGAAAAAGCTGATTTTTCTGTATAACATTCTTGTTCACATTCTCCCAGAAATGGTGTGTCTATTATAGCCTTCCCACAGGAAAAAAATGCTTTCCAAGACAATATTTTTTCTCCTCCCCCATATTTTTGAAAAATTCTTCTTTAAGGGCTTTTCTAAATTTTTTCCTTTTGTGATAGGCAGATGGCATCATTAATTAATATTTTCAATTATAGCAAATAACATAATTGATTGGAGACTTAAAGCCTCATATACTTAAGGATAAATGGACAAAATATCCTAGAATAGCATATTATAGATAATCTTGACAGCATTTTTATGAATGCATATACTAATTTGATGGTTGTGATATTTAAGTAAATTTCCTGAAAAATTTAGTAAGTAGCTACATATGTAACCTATATGAGCACGAATTAACATTTTCCTTTAACTTTCTTTTTCTTTTTTTTGGTGCTGGGGATCTAACTCATGACTTCATGTTTGCCAAGCAGGCACTTTATATGCTGCTGAGCTAAACCCCCAGCCCTTCCTTTAACTTTCATGGCAAGATTGAAACATACATATAGTGTGGGTATAGTACATTGATTCATACCAGATAATTTTGGCACAAGCTGAACTTGATTTATATGTAAACTACACTTTATAATATCACCAGGATGTGTTATACTTTGTACAGACAATGTTTTCCAGGAGTGATTTTCAACGATAATTTCTCTGAATTTGAGCAACTGTCATATGACACGTCATTAGATGGTAGAAGACACTATTCTAGCTATAAAGGAGGTAGAAGAGGCCTGAGGGCAGCTTGTGTATCAGGGACAAACTGCCCATTATTAGGGATGCAGACATTTGTGGAGTCCCAGCCTTTGCCTGTGTCAAGGCTCTCATCTGGGAGCTGGCCCTCTGGTTTCTGACTTTCATGTTTTGAAACAAGGTTAATAATATCACTAGCATTCCAGCTATAGCATATTTTTCTTCTTCAAATGCACTGAATTTCTGCTCATCTTGTATCTTTTCTTATATGTTCTCTCACTTTGACATGCTCTCTTCACAGACTTAATACCTACCCATCTTTCAGTTCTCAGCTCAAAGGTTACCTCCTCAGGGAAGCCTTCATGGATTTCTCCAGACATTTGAGTTTTAATGTTATTATAAATGTTCATGGTACCCAGTCTTTTTCCTTTACAGTATTTAACTTAAGAGAATGTATATGATTCTTCAATTAGTGCTTGTCTTCCTGATAGATACTACTAGCAGCTACATGAGTCAGTAAATAGCATTTGTTGTATAAATGAATCTGTAAATATGGAATATGGTTTTAATTGAGAAATAACTAGCAAAACTTCAGAAAATGAAAGGCAAATTCTCTAAAAATATTATTTAATGCTATAGTGGAATAATAACAGAACTTGATAACTTAGTGTGACTGCTTAATGATAGAGAGTCATTGAAAGGTGGTATCTAGTTCCTCTCCCTGTGAATCTGACCAGATTGTGAGAGCTTTGATCAAGATAACATGGCAGAAACCATGCCATGCTGATTCTGTGCATTGCCCTCAAGTGGCCTGACAGTTTCTGCCTCTTGTCTTTAGGAAGCCAATCACCAAGTCAAAAGTGAGATCATCTTTATGTGACAAGACCAGGTCACATGAAAAGGTTTTGGAAGAAGAGACCCACGTTAGTCAAGAGAAGCCAAGAAACACTGGGTACCAGAGAGGGGAGTGAGGGCACCACTGAGGAAGTGGTTTCCTCAGCTCCAGTTGCCCCCACTGACTCTGTGGATCCCTAACAAACTATCCAGAAAAGCCTTTCCCATATTCCAGATCCACAAAGCATGCACAAAACTCGATTACTGTAGGCCACTAGGTTTTCAGAGGTGGTTGTTTACACAGCAGTAGGTAACGTAACAAAGAAGGAGAAAGAGAACGTGTGAACAGGAGGAACTGAACAAAGAAGATTCAGAGAAGAAAATGAGTGAAGGGCAAGCTAGAGGGAAGCATATAGGCCACATGGAAGGTAAAAGTTTACTTTTGTAACTTGAACAACTACTTCTAAGAGGGAAATATGTAACTATCAACTAGTGATTTCTTACTGGCTTTTGTTTTTGTTTTTGAAATTTTGTATTACTTCTACCCTCTTTCTGTTTCATTTTTTTTCTTTAAATAAAAAAATAAAAAATAAATTAAAAAATTTAAGTAATAGTATGGTGAGGCTCTTGCACGAAACCACCAGAAATTTACAAACTCCCTCTATCCCCACTGATAGATAAGGCATATACCAATCTATAGGACCCCACTTGGTGCTGGCAAGAAAAATAAAGTGGGGAAATAATCTGTAGCAATAGATAATTTTAAAATGTTGTGACTTCCTCCAGATTTGGCAATGAAATTGTAATGAAACTTGAATTAAAATGAATAAATGATTGTTTCCCTAACCATGAATGGAATGCAAAAGAAAAAAGAGAGCAAGTTATATTCCTGTGAAGTTGTGGCTCATTTGAGGCCTCAGTCATTTGTGGATTTTTCCTTAAAAACTAACTAATAATTATTCAAGGAAACCCCAAAATTTTGCACAAATTGTAAATATTCTCTGTAATTTCTTTCCTCTCTCTCTCTCTCTCTCTCTCTCTGTCTCTGTCTCTCTCTCTCTCTTCTCTCTCGGAGTGGGGCAGTAGCTTTGCAAGTAGCCAGTCCTAGAGCATTATTCAGTTCTCCTTGCTGCTGATTGGCTGCTACCGTGTAATCCATCTACGCCAGATGCACCAGCATTCCAGCATCCTAACAGGTTGCTATATGTGTCTAGCTAATTTGAATACTCTCTCCGTTTTGTTCTTGAAGCCATAAGGTCCCTAAGATCCCATCAAAACACCCTCCACCATCTAAGGCTTTATTAATACAATATTTTATTAAATTAAATTATAGGGGCACTGGGAAACCAACCAGCTCGCCTCCCTGGTAAGCGGCTTTGGCTCAGAAAAGCTGTGGTTGCCCCAGAGGGAGAACCACCAGCGTCTCCCGAGATCCACGCTATGTTGGAACTTGGGGCACTGGGAAACCAAGCAACCAGCTTGCCTCCCTGGTATGTGGCTGTGAGCCTACGGGAGCGCAGGCTGAGAATCAAACATCCCATCTCTCCCCCCATGCCCGCATTAGCAAATGGGAGCCAGAGAGCTGAGCATCTCTTGGTTGACCATATGCAATATAACAAATAAGGGGATTTCCTTCTACCATCTCTTTGAAGGCAAATATTTTTTTATCACTGTTTTGCTTTGTTCTGATTAATGGTACTGCTCTATTCAATAGTCTTGATAAGTTCTATAAGTGTTCTGTATTTCCTTTGATTTTGCTAAACTTGATTGAAAGAACAACTATTGTGAAGATAACAAGATATGCTATGGTACCTATTACTGTTATCCCAGTAACCTGCTGTGAAGTTCTGTACCAATTTCACTGCACTGTCTCAATTAGCTTTGTTCCATCTTGTTCTGTTGTATTTTATTACCTTCAAAATAATAAGAATTAAAAATTAAAAATTAAAAATAAATAATAATTAAATTAAATTACATAACTGTGGTAGACTTAGCATATTTAGGGTTTAAACTATAAAAATAGGCATTTATAAGCATTTTTGACCATATCTGAAATTCACAGTTTTTCACAATCTGTGATTGCTCTAGGAACATAAACCCTGTGAATTCCATGGGTGTATTGTAGTAACTTTTGTTTAGAAACTATTGTCAGGTTTTACATATTTTATTCTTCTTCCTGTTCATCCTTTTCCTCTTCCTCCATCATTATCACTGAAATAGTAGCATTCGTTGAGCACTGTTATGGCTTGTATCCACAAAGGCTCATTCAGTGGTTGGTAGGGCTTTGCAGAGGTGGTTGAATCTAAAATGTGTGATGCTGCGATCAAGAGTGTGTGATTACTAAATTAGTCCACTGATTGGTTTGGCATAGTTCTAGGAATGGATACTGGGAAGGCCTAAGTGTGAGTGCTACCTACCCTAAGGGCATGTGGCTTGGATAGAACATAAGGGAGAGAAAGAGAGCTGCTGCTGTGATCAATGATTGTTGCTTGCTACTGATGCTTTTACTGCCTTCTGTCTGCCATGAACTCTTTCTCCTCTGAGATGCCCCTCTGCCATGTAACCTTGCCTGGGAGCCAGCCAACTATGAACTGAAACATCTACAGACTGTAAATCTTTCCTCTTTCAACTTTGAGTGTCAGGTGTTTTGTCTCAGCAACAAGAAAAATAATGAAGACAAATACTTATTATATATGTCACAAAGCTTTACATGAATGTCTCCATCTTTATAATACCACAAGGTAATTGTCATCTTTGTTTTACAAATGAAAAAAAAAAAAAAAGAAAGGTCCAATGGAGTCAGATATCATTATAGGGACAAAAGACATTCAAACACATGGGTCTTTGGTCTATTAACCATCAAGAGCCTAATTTGTGTTTTTTTCCTAAGGTAGTGAGGAACTTATAAATAGCTTTTGCTAGAAATCATGACTTCACTTAGGCCTGTTATCTATTGGTTACTAAAAGTAGAACAAAACTTGATCTTTATTTTGTGAAACTGTGTCAGATCCTTCTCAGCTCTGCATATGGGCATGTTGGTTGTTTAGGGAATGTCTACCAGTTAGTTCTAAATCTGCCTACCCTATTTCATTGCCTTTCAAGACTGAGAATACCTACATCCAGAAGTCTCCATAGCATAAACCTATAGTCACCTTGGATTCCAGCAGTCTCTCACATGACTAGAATTACCCCTCAAGTCATAAAGACTCCTTCCATGGGAATCAAGAGGCATCTCCAGTCACAAGGATTCAGCCTGGACTAGGAAATCAGGAAGAGATAATGGCTGGACCCTGGCCCACTTGAGCTAATCCTTAAAAACCAGCTGCTTGCTTTTGTGGGAGGGCCAGTATGAACCCTGGTATTGAGGATACTCCTCCCCAGCTACCTAAGATGGAGTTTTTTTCTTATCATCTCTCTTAATCTCCAGGTAAAGCTTTTTTCTGTAAATTCACATTTTAGTTTTACTTTTCATTATCACTAAGGCAAGGACCACACTAAACAGCAATAGGTCGGTGTATAAAGATAACAGACCAGGGTTATGTAGATAGTAAGTGGTGGAGCCAGAAATTCAAATAAAGTTTTTTCTTAATCAGTGGGAGAGACAGACAGAAACAGAGACAGAGAGGGAGGAAGGGAGGGAGGGAGAGAAAGAGAAACATTTCACTTGTTGTCTAAGTTAATATCATTTGATTCTTATAATGGCTTCGTGAGGTTGAGATTATTTCCACTTTACATATGACAGCCTGAGGTTGAGAAAGATCAAGTAAATTGTGCAGTATCAGAGCTGTGACAGAGCCAGAATTCAAACCCAGCCTGCGAACTCTCTGATACCCCAGAACAATTAACAGGCATTTAGAACCATAGAATCATAGATTCTTGGAACTGAATCTTGGTATTTTATAAGAACTAAAATTCATTCTTAGGGAGGTGGGCTGATGACAGAAGGGACACGAGAATGCTGTGTAATGTTTTAACCAAGCCATTCTTTAAATGCCTGAATTGAGGATTCAGCAGTAAAAGATATGCCTATACACCAGCTTCTTAGATTAGCAAGCACTATAGCACTGTATTATAGGAGTGAAATTACAGAAACGGGTGTTACTTCTCCAGCTTGGGAGACCCGAGGAAGTTTTTTTTTTGAAGGGGTGATGCCCCTTCTAAAGGAGTCTGACAGGAAGATTAGGAGCTGCTTGAGAAGAGATGAAGTCAAGCACATTCCAGGGAAATAAAACACTATGTGCAGAGGCCATGCAAGAGAGAAGGCAACCAGAATGAGGATGGAGGGTAGACAAGGGCCACATCATGGGTGTGGGTTGTCTTATGTGCCACAATAAGACATCTGGGCTTCTTTATGAGGGTCCTGTGAGCCATAGGAGGATTTAGGCTAGAGAGCACACAGTCAGCTTTGCAGTTTGGAAACACCTCTTTGGATAGGATGATTGTCATGGCTCCCCAGGAATTGCATTATTATACTCAGAATTAGGTGGTGGCAGAGTACATGAAGAGACATGAGTGGATTTGAGCCATTTTAAGCAGACAGATCTGTCAGAAAAAGGTGTTTGATTAAATATGGAGGCAAAGAAGAGAAGCAAAGGACAACTCTAGGATTACCGGATTGAGTAACTGCCTGTGAAGAATAGAGACTGGAAGAAGAAAGTCAGCTGTCCTGTGCCAGATTCAAGTTTGCAGAAGCTGACTTTGAAGTACCATGGGACAGTCAAACAGGGATATCTCCCAGGCAGTTCAGTTCTGAAACTCAAGACTGGATGGGTCAGGATTAGAAATGAAGGCGTGAGCATTACAGACATAAAGTGGCGTTTGAAGTCACAGACCTAGATTACCTCACCTCATGAAGGAGCATGTAAAGTTGGAAGAAAAGGCATTAGAGCCAGAGAATTCTGGAGAACATTAGCATTTAAAGAGGAAAAAAAGCCAAGCCACATTGTGGGACATGACTGTAATCCTGCGCTCTGGGGGGCTGAGGCAGGAGGATTTCAAGTCTATGCCCATATTTAGCCACTTTGAGTATCCTGTCTCAAAATTAAAAATACAACAAAAGTCTAATGATGCAGCTCAGTGCCAAGACCCTGAGTTGAAGACTCAGTACCACATAGATAGATTAGCCACACAGACTGATAGATAGGTACGAGAGAGAGAGAGAGAGAGAGAGAGAGAGAGAGAGAGAGAGAGAGAGAGAGAGAATATGCCTAGGACTTGTATTTACAAACGATATGCTACAACCGTGTGTTCATACTGTAAGAACAACATGATGATTCTCTTGTATTGCAAACTTGTCCTCCATTTCTCTTTATAAGGAAAGGAAGGAAACAATTTTAACCATGGAGAAATGATTCCCTTTTTCTTCTATATTTGCATTGCCTTAAATTTGAATGGTCTTTCCCTTCAAGCTATTTCTTTCCCTTGCTAATATACATTTAAGTATGAAATAGTCACTTAAAATACTTCTAGAATGATAATGTCACAAAAGGCTCTGAGAAACTGAATAGAGTCATTATGAAAGATGAGACCACGTTCACCTCTGCGTATGCCCACAGTTCATCCCACGCTTATTAAAATTCAACACATTTATGCAGTACTTTGTACTTTCCAGGATACTTTGATTATCTCATTAGCCCCAAATGCAGCTGTAATGAGGCAGATGACTCTAGTGCCGATGGGTTATTACACTATGCTAAGAGAAAGTGATAAGCAGAAGAGAAGAATAGAGAAAGAGCTATAGAAATTCAGAGAAGAGACATATTGCTTGTGTGGAAGGATATGGGGAACAGCACAGGCTGAGCTTTAAAGGCTAACAGCATTCACCAAGCTCTTACAGTGGGCCCGCCACTGTGGTTGGTGCTGCATGTGTTACCTCATTGGAAGGACTTGGGTGTTTTGAATGCAGACATGGGCATTTTTACATAGAGGTAAATGAATATTTTGGCATTCATCGTAGTGCTTGGCACAAGAGCACAATAGCTATTAATATTGGTGGCAATCATTATTGAATACTTCCAGGAGCAAGCCTAAAGCCCTTGAAAATGCTGTTATATTTTAGTCATAACAACTCTGAGACCAGCTTCTGCTTTACACATATATTCAAGTGATTCACCTATGTTAGATTCCTGGTAAAAAGCAAATGGCATCTTAGCTAAGAATGTAAAGAGAAAGTTTAATAAATGGAATGTTTTAGAGATATGGGCAGGGTACAGAGAACTAACAAAGAGCACTGAGGCACCCAGAGACTAGTAAAAGTGTGTTATCACCCTCAGATGGGGTTGATGAGAGAAAACAGCATTATCGGAACCCAGATGAGAGGCAGAACCACAAAGAGGGACCATCAGCAGAAGGTACAGTTGTGGAAGGATGCAGCTATTGCTAGAACCATGGGAAAGCAATAAAGGAGCCAGAGAAATAAGTACATCAACCTCTGTCCTCTACCTCCAGTCTTTTAAAGTGCATCCCATTACCGAACTTGACAAAAATGGAATTCCAGAGACGCAGTCCATGAAGGTCAGTCTTCTGGGGCTTACAGCAGGACAGAAAATGGAAGAGCACACCATATTTTTCCACAATACACATTATGGCTGCTTGGTAAATATTTAATGAATGAAATCCCAGATGAAAGGTGAAGAAACTGAGATTGCAGGTAAAGTGTCTTAACTTTAGGAAACTGAGTCTTGGTTACTCTGGAACCATCCCTTGGTTTATACCTTGCTGCCTACCCATTGATCAAACATCTCTTTCTCCTTCAGATATAAAAGGAAATCTCCAGCAAGCGGTTTCTTTCATAGTAGGCCTCTCTGCCATGATTCGTATATTGAAACCTGCAGGATTTGGTGAGATTGTAGATTTATGGTACTTACTAGATTAATATTTCTAGTACTTGTGAAGGACAAGAATGCCATTGAATTCTCCTTTTCTTTTAGGGTTTCTACCCCCATCTTCAAACACCCATCCCCAATGGAAGTAAATTTTGTATCTGCTAAGAATGACGTAAGGCAGAAATGTCTGTTTTAATCCTGAGATACCTGGATAGCTTAATTGACTTCAAATGAGGGTAACAGCATTATCATCAACAGAAAAGAAAAACTGTTTCTGTATTAGTTAATACCCATTCAGGAGAATAGAATCAGCTATAGTTATGTCACACAGAAGAAATTTAATATAGGACCTTGGCTATAAAGGCCTTGGATAATCTGGAATACCAAAAGGAGCAATTTGACAGTAAGCCTTACATTACTACTCATAATTACATCTCCAGTGCATGCAATGGTGCCTGGCACGTAGGATGGATTCAGTAAATACGTTTAGTATCTATGATTACACTGGTGGGCAAGAATGGGATGGTCAGCCTAAGGAAGACCCTAGTTGGAAAGCATTAAGACACCTGTGGGATGACTTGTAATTCAGTGGATACAGATGCGTGCTTTGGCATTTGGGAAGAAATCATGCTGAGAGTCTTCAGTTCAAAACCCATTAAGCATAACACATATTGAATATCTACTAGGTACCATGTACTACTCTAAGCACTTTTCTGAGCCTTTTGCAACATTACCTCCAAAATAATCCCATAATAATGCTTCATTATCTCCCATTTTGCAGATGGGGATCAAACTAAGGCAAAATACTTTTAAGTAACATCCAACAAGGCATGGCAGAGCCAAGATTTCACACACAGTATCTGGTTCCACAACCTATGCTTTTAATTTCCATACCATGTATCTCTTCCTTGCTCATGTGACAAAAGCTTAGCCCAATTTATTACCTTTATGTCCCATTTTCCCCACTGTCCCCTGGGGCAGAATGTAGCCAGCTGTTTTCTCAACCTGTTGCTTTCTCTTTCTTCTGGGCCTACACCAGTTTGTATTTTCCAGCCTTTTGTCATAGTTGTTGTAGCTGTGTGAATGAACACTAGCCAGAGGAAGGTGCACAGAAGTGATATGCATCCCTTCTAAGACTGGCTCACAAAACCTTCACACACGGTACTATGTGTTCTTTCTTTTTCCTTCAGCATGAGGAAGGTGAGCATGGTGAACTAGGTGTTGAACAGTTAAAAGTCACAAAACAGGAGCAAAGTATTGCTTGGAGAAGAGCTGAGAATCAATCAGAAACATCTTTACCAAATTTTGAATGAATGAGAGATAAGCTTCTTTCAGCTTTAAGCATCCTGGTTTTTTGTGGTTGTTATAGCAGCTAGAGTTATGTGAATCAAGCTGATCTACCCATTGTCCCTTGAACATGCCTCCAGCTTTGTACATATGTTTCCCTAGAATCTTCTTTTCCCCTTCAATTACTCACATCCTAGAAATTATTCAAGGTCCAAACCAAGTCCAATCACCTTCAGCAGCATTCTTCAGCTTCTGTGGGCCACAGTGATAACGGGACTCTCTCTGCTTCCTGCAGCACTTTGTTATCTATACCTTTCTTGGGCACTTACAGTGGCTCTAAATCTGTGTGTCTCATCTTTCTAGTGAGATTGGGAGCTTTTCAAGGTCAAAGATCATCTTTTCATGCTTTTTTGTATGAGTCTGATGTACACAGCATGGTATGCATCTTGGGAATTTTCAATAAATATTCATGGGAGAAACAAACATAGATGTATTAAGTTCAATAAATCCATTTTCCTAAGAACAATCCTTCACTGCTGAAGCATGAAGGTATGTAAACTATAATTTACTGGATTTGATGTTTTTATTATTCTTCTCACCAGTATACACATTCTAATACTTCCTGACAACTGTGTAGAGGAGACAGAAGGCATGCTTATCAAATTTCAGATGGCACAGACTAGAAGTAATAAATAATGCACAAGATGACGGGATCAAAACTAGACAAGTTGAGATGAAGTAGGTAACATTAAATAGGGATAACTATAAAATTAGATTTTTAGAAAAAGTCATCCAATTTTAGTATTGAAAGACATGGCATTCACCAATTTATAAGGGGAGATTTTCAGGGTTTAATCGGTTGCTGGGCTGACACCAGCCCAGAGTGGTACACAAGGTCCTGTTCATGTTAGGCTGAGGGACTGAGTGCCAGGCAAAATAGTCAAGAGACACAGACATAAATGAAGGTTGCTAGGTGGTGGTGAGTTGGAGGTGGACAGAGCCTCACTGTTGAGTAAAGTCCACAGCAAATGGGGGAACAAAGTCCTATTTTTTTTTAACTTGAGTGAGCTGAGCAAGTGTTAACCTTCACTTTTCAAACGTTGCTGGGAAGCCTCCACCTGAGGATACCATTACACAATATCTGACATTAAACTAGTACTAGTAACACAGGCTGAGACTTTTACTGTAGAAATAGCATTTAGTAGGTCTCAGAGGTTATTTTACTTTTGGTCCTATTCTCCAATATCAGGGTCAGAGTTGTCTTATACTCAAATTACTCAAATCCCCCCATTTCAGAAGCCTAGAAAGGCTGTGGTCGCATTTGTAAATCCCAGTCATCCCTAAAGGAGGGGAAAGAAGGCACAGCCCATCTTCTCTGAGCTCAGCTGGGACAACCCTTCTAGGATGTGCAGATAGACTTGCTCCTAGAAACCCCACTTCCTAAAAGTTAGGATCAGAGTTCTGGCAAGAAAGCTGCAAGCTGGGCCTTGGCACCAGACACTGAGAAGGGAACACGGTCCTAGGCAGCGTTGATAGAAGCTTGCATCTGGAACGAGGGTGCTGCTAGAGCCCTTGCTGGTCAGACCACCGAGGAAGAACTATTTCTTTTGTTTTGTCTTCACCAGATATTAAAAGGATACAGGCAAATTGGTGTGTATCAAAAAGCAGATGACCAAAATGTCTAAGTGACTTAGAAACTAAATCACTAGCTGCTCTCTGTGGTTCCCAGCTCCAGGACTGGAGAGGATGGGGGGCGGGGGAGGCTGGAGGGGTGTTATGGGCCAGCACAGATGCAGAACTGGCTTTAGTATGAGAACGCTGTGGTGCTGCCACTTCAGGGAATGCCAGAAGGCAAAATTGGGCCAGTGGGATGAAAGCTGAAACTGGAGTTTTTAAAACTTCACATCTCTTCAGAAGTGGAACAGACTTTGGGACGAAGCGAGGTTTAAAACATTCAAGTAAAGACTCAATGCTATTTTAGGTGCAACTCTGGAAAATTGGGCAGGAAATTAGATAAGGAAGTTTCTGTGATTTCTTTCAAATGTAATATGCTATGACCTGAGCAATCTTGAAGTAGTCTGTTGCAACACATGAGAGGGAAAGGCCATTGCCTTGGATTATTTTGGAATCACACCCTCTATTTTGAAGATCACCCCTTTAAAAGTGCACAGCAGTGGACTATTTAATCAGGAATATATGGGGGAAGTAGAGTTTGGTATTATGGCGGAAAGGGCAGGCTCCGTGGGGCCATGGGAGCAGGTGAGAAGCGGTTCCCTTGGCTGTGATGCCACACACTCCACATCTGGGGCGGGGATGACACTTTGCTCCTCGCCTCCTACCTCTGTAGACCCTGAAGGTACTACCAGGGTCACACAGCTCCTGGGGACGGATTATCCTGGAAAAACTATTTGTTTCTACGCCTCTGTTTCTCTCTTTGATCTGTTTCTTGGACTCTTCCTCTGGAGAGAGACAAACTACATTCTTTTCAAAATCTCGTGTGTCACATGAGGCAAGAGGGCATTTTTGCAGAAAGTCGAGATAATGAGGACTTGAGGGCGAAGACAGATTCGCAGGCTGGGGACGTGCCGGACGGTACCACAGGCTGGGCAGCCTGGGGCCCAGGCACACAGCTCAGGTACTTAGCCACAAGCGCTCATTCCGCGCACGCCTCGCCTCCCAGGTTGCAGTCTGGACCTCCGCCCCTCGCCCAGCCCGCTCGGAGCGGGCGCCCGGCGCGCACCTGCGGCGGAGCACGCTCTCCCCGCGGACCCGCCCCGCCCCTCCGCCCTCGCCCGGGCCCCGCACGCAACTCGCGCGGGCCGCGGCCGGGCCCCGAGCGCCGGAGGGGGCGCGGGCTCGCGGGGGCCGGCGCCCCGAGCACTGGGCATGCTCAGTCGCGCGGGCAGGGCTCCGGGCGCGGGCCGGGCTCCCGCCGCTCCGCATTCATCCGCTGCCAAGGGAGCCGCCGGGCGCTCGCAGGCTGGGCGCGCGCTGCCCGCCGAGGACCCCGCCGCCGCGCCCTCGCCGCCGGGAGCCATGGCCGGCCTGGGCCACGCCGCCACCTTCGGCCGGGCCACCCACGCCGTGGTGCGGGCGCTGCCCGAGTCGCTCAGCCGGCACGCGCTGAGGCGCGCCAAGGGCGAGGAGGTGGATTTGGCCCGCGCCGAGCGCCAGCACCAGCTCTACGTGGGCGTGCTGGGCAGCAAGCTGGGGCTGCAGGTGGTGCAGCTGCCGGCCGACGAGAGCCTCCCGGACTGCGTGTTCGTGGAGGACGTGGCCGTGGTGTGCGAGGAGACTGCCCTCATCACCCGCCCCGGGGCGCCGAGCCGGAGGAAGGAGGTAACTGCCCGCCCGCCCGGCGACGCGAGGGGCGCGGCCGGGGACGCGCGGGGCCTCCGGCCGCCGGGGCCGCGGAGCCGGGGTGGCGGCGCCCCCGCCCCCACGCCACTTCGCAACTTCCCGGGGTGGGGGGTGCCGGGAGAGGGGGAGGGAAAAGTTCATTGTTCACACCTCCTGGCTGAGTGCTGCTGCGGACTGGGCAGGTGGTGGGCAGCGGAGTCCATCGCCCAGCCTCGTCCCTGCTAACCCCCAAGCACGGCGGAGACGGCGCACCTCTGCGTGCGCCCACGGAGCGGGGCCCATTGGGGTGCAATTGCAGGCGGGCGAGTGGGGGCTGGTGCTTCCCCGGGCGCGGGGGGGAGCACAGCGCCAGGCGGTGACCCTGGAAGTCCTGCCTGGTGTGCGGGGCAGGGCGGGCCAGGCGACTTCATGGGGCATCGGAGCCGCAGATCTAGGGCGTCCCGAGTTACTTTTCAGTGATGGCAAGTGAATCAGTCTCTGAGAGCAGTGAATGAATTTGAGGAGAGCGTTTTGTAGGTGAGCTGTAGTGTGTGCGTGGTGTGTGTGTGTATGAGCAGGGTTTGAAAAGCTGTACTCTGTGGGATGTTGGGTGTGTGTGTTTAATTAGAAATGGTTGTTTCACAAGTTCCGTAATGTTTATTCTCTGTATTTTTAAACTCATAGCAATTAAGAGGGCTTTTTGTGATCTCAGGGGATAGTGATTACTTTACAATAAATAGTACAGCTCGTGAAAATGGCTGTGATTGCCTGAAAGACAATGTAGGTTAGTGGGAGAGACAAATAGAGTGAGATTGGATTTTAAAATGCCATCTGGCTTGGGATTCTTCACGTTGCCCGTTCAGAGCTGGGCTCAAGACTGTTGGCATCCAGATGCAGGTGGTTTCTTTTATATATGGAGGTTGAGGGATGTTTTCCTATTTTATCTTTATTCACTTCACATTGGAAATACAAAGAGCTTTTGATTTAAATATGCCTTTTCTACACATTCCCCTACTGGGTTGACGGAACCCTACGTGGACTGATAATACACACATCCATTTATCTCTCACTGAGATAAATAATCAGCTTTTTTTCCTACCCTGTTTTAGCAGAAAACCAAAACAAGTAACAGAACTTCATCTCCTGACCACACCTTTCTACCTTTCCTCTGTAAAATGCCCTACTCATTTTTTTTTTGTACCTGGACTTGAACCCATGACCTAGTGCTTGCCTTGCAGGTGCTGTATCTTCAGTGCCCTACTCTGTTTTCAACTGATCAGGAATGTAACCCCACTTGAATATCTCTAATGGGTTCCAGACCATATGGCAGAGCTGTGGTTTGTATTTCAAAAACCAAAACAAGTTTCAAAAATCCTTTAAAAATGGTACTCATTAAAAGAGTGTAGTCCAGTTTCCTCTCAAGAGGCTAGCCCCATACTTATTCATCCATTTCTTTTTGTTCACCTAATAAAACTTTCCAAGTTTTGGCCTTACTGATACTAAAGTGAGCAGTGATCTTTCTCCCTTCTAGTGATTTCAAGACCCAGAATTTGACTCCACCCTGTTGGGCACCGCCAAAGATCACATAATGCTCTGGATAAGAGCATTTGGCTGAATCTCAGCTCCATCACTGATTCTCTGATCTTGGGGATGTGTGTCTTGCCTCAATTTTCTCCCCTAGAGGGTGGGTATAATGGTGAATATAATAATAGCTACTTCATAGAGCTGTAATAAATTTATTAATCCTCTTCAAATTCACAGAACAGGGCATTTTATTAAAGCTGACTGTTGTTCAGTAGACAGTGGCTCATGGCCTCCTTGAGTTAAAGCCCTTATACCAAGTTACTTAGTAACATTTCAGTTTCCAAGGTAAAGGTCAGTCGTCTTCATGCTTCAGGCTTCGTCTTATATCAATGACACTGCCTCTCAGCTCGGATCTATGTGCGTCTTTGCTATCAGACGTGATCTGGGTCCCCGGGGCCAGAAGCCTTAGGAATACTGGCAGTGCTGGATGGATGCTCTGAGTAGCAGAGCAGTCCAAGGGCAGTGCTCTCTGAAATCTCTCACAGCAGTAACCTGCTGCCTTGCTAGGCGTTGGTGCTTGTTGCATAAATGAATGAACAAAATGCTAATTAGCTAATTTAGACACGCTAATAGTAACTTGAAGATCCTTTTCAGATTTTATACAGTATGTATATTCTCACACGACACCTGACTTCAGAACTGAAAATTCACAGCAGCTAAGGAGTTATTTTAAGATGCTCATCATGATCTCTGCCTCCAGTTTCTTCACATTCCACTGCATTCTGCACTGTGGCCAGGCTGGTGGCTTAGAACTCAGATCTGTTCTTGTCCCTCCACTGACAAAAAATTCTTGAGGGGGTCCCCATCGAGCTGGGCTCTGCCTGCCTTTCCAGCTTTAGTGTCATTTCTGATCCCGCACAAAGCACCTCCATATGCTTGGTCCACAGCAGGTTCTTGCATCCAAGTATTTCATGCTGGTTTTTTTCTGGACACATACCTTCCCTTTATATGGGACACACTCACTCACACCTTTCTTGCTGTTACCTGGCTGCTCTTATTCATCCTTCAGTTCTCAGCTTACCATCATTTTATTAGCTAACATTTTTTGGGTGCTTGCCATTTGCCACAAACTGCCAGACCTGTGATAAGTATTTCACATCATCTTTTGAGTTCAATACTGTCATTATCCTTATTTATTATCCTTATTTTAAAGTTGATGAAACTGAGGCATAAAGGCATGAAATAAATTGACCATTGTTACAGAACTAGTGAAACCAAGATTTGAACTGAGGTTTGCTGGATTTCAAAGTTCTGAGCCCACCTTCTGTGATATTAAACATTATCTTTCCAGTTCCAGTTGGTTCTTTATGACCCCCTATAACCGTTCATACTGTATGTCTTTTGTATCCCTCATGGTTACATCAACTGCTAGGACATGTTTACATTGTTCAACATTTTGTTGGCACACAGTAAACATTTCTTGAACTTTAGGTCAACTTTAGTTCTCCCACTTTATGACATAATTTTTTGATACAGGTATTTTATAATAGTGTTCCAGAAGTTCAATTATTAGTGGGTTGTAATTCTCTTCATTTTCATATCTCTGTCTCTTGTTGTTTTGTTTTTGGAACAATCTTCAAATGTTTCTTCTTAATCAAAACTATATTTAGTGATTCTTTTCCCTAGAAGAAAGAACCAAATTTAAGAAATTACTCCTGTAAAAGTCCAATGTTTGCCCCAGTGCAGCTTCCAGAGATTTATAAAACTCAGACCCCCTGTGCAGGAGGCTTAAATGAAGGAAACTGTGTACAGAAAATGAGTAAATCAATGATAATGTTTGTTGTCTACTATGTTTCCAGACTCAGTACTATTCTTATGTTTGATACTCTAAAGACAGACTAGCCTTGAGAAGTCTATCATATTCTAAATGAACACAAGTTACTTTTTAGGGTTTAAAAAACCCAATGGCTAAATGCCCAGGCTCTGTAAACAAGTTATCTATAATATGCAGTAAGACAAGGATTAGGGTGTGAAGATTGAGTTTTTAAAAAAATCTACAATTTTTGTATAGCTGACAGACACCTAGAAGACCAAATTGAAAAAGTGTCAGAGGGTGCCCAGTGGAAGTCAGTTTCACCCCCCCCCTCCACTCCTATAGCTGGCTCCTCAGTTACCCTCCCTAAAGGCAGCCACTAATCCTGTATTTTTGAGTTCCTTCCAAAAGGATTTGGGGACCTAGTAAATGATTAACTGGCGAAATCTGCTGAGACAAAATTTGTGCCCCTCTTTAAGAGTGATTTTATTATTTCCCAAGCACAAGGTATTACTATGTGGGATAATTCTATTTAGGAGAAAAATCACACAAACACATTCTCATGAAGTAATAAGAGCTTTAATTCTTCCCTTGATCATTTTCATTCTTAAGGAAGAAAATAGTGCTTAACACATGGTAATAAATCCAAAAAGAGATATGGGCAGCAAGTGGTGGAACAGAGACATAAGTGAAAATAATGAGCAATATATAGTTAGGCAGATTGTCCCCTTTTATTAGAGTACCTGTTAGGACCTAAAGATTTTGTCTGGAGTTAGAAATAAGCATAATGATGTCGATCCCAGAGGCAAGGTGAACATCAAGATCACACCTAATAGCTAACAAATGCCAAGTGTTTAAGTGTGTGTGACCCTAAAAGATATCATTACTGTTGGCACCATTTAAAAACCAAGGAAAGTGACTTAGGCAGCTAGAGTTAAGTGACTTGACCAAAGTCACACAAAAATAATAAGATACAGAAATGAGGTATTCAAGAAAAGATCATTTTTTGCTTGAAGTGTTTATTGTCAGTTGTGGTTAATCTTAAGCATTACATAGATCTGTATTAACTACTTGAGTCCCACTTTACATGTCAGTGATAAATAACCTACATGGGACATTAACTGAAACATTTTAATTCTTTTTTCTCATAATGAGAAATAATTCTCATCGTAATTTAAAAATATTCAGTCATCACACAAACCTAAAAATATTCAGTCATCATACAAACCTCCAGTTTGTGCATCATTGTGTCTTTTTTCCTAGTGGAGTGGGTGTTACCTTTTTAAATGCACACATTTCATCAAACTTCTGTTTAACTTCAAGTAAGGATACTGCTCTAAAACATAATTAGAAATCACACTTGCTGTCAGGGAGATGGGAAGTGATGTGCTGGAGGCTCTTTACATGGCAGCAGATTAAAGGTTCTGGATAAATTGTCACCTCCAACTGGTTGGAACAGCTGCTCCTTTTCAGGATGTTTCTTTTTTAGCTCTTCTGCATGGCCTTGACAATCACATTTGGAAATTGATTTGTCTCAGAAAGTGGGATGCATCCAATAATGTAATCTATTGCTGTACAGTTGATCTTGAAAGCCTTGAAAATAGAGAATGAAATGATGAGCAGGGAGTGACTTCTATTAGACACCATTAACTGAAAATGAGCTTTCTGCAGAGGTTCTTAGAATCATTAGAGAATCATTATAAGGCTAAGAAGACAGGGCTGGATCCCTTATAATTCAGATGTACTGGAAGATTGCTTTTGCATGTATTTGAATTCTTATTAAGCTCAAATTTCTTCAAAATTACTTTTGTTATAGGAATGGTAAGTATCCCTCCATTGATATAAACCAGAACTGCAGAAAAATCTACTTGAGACTTTGGAATAAACAGATTTACCTTCCTCTGCCTTTATGTCATAGATAAATAATTGTAATGAATATTTATACCCTCAACATAAATTTGGAGATGAAAATTTTAAAAATGAGTGTTGGTTATTGTATATTTTGTTATTAAAATCTGTAATCACTTCAGAAAGCCTCATTTTCTGCATGGAGATCTGGATACAGGGTAGTATTCATTCTCTCTTATCGATGGTGATCACAATTACAGATACAATAACTCAAACTTTAACAAGAGAGGAAGATTTCATTCTTACACAAAACACACAATATCATTCACTGCAGGTTATCTATAAATGTTTATTTAGCATAACAGAATCCTCCAGTGATCCGTCAAAATGCTCATCTGACCTTTGGAGTTAGCTTCTTAAACTGATACTAGGTATTAAATCTGTCAGAGTCCTCAAGCTCATTTTATAACCAGACACTTTTCATCCAAATAGACACACAGGAGTAAGCTCAAACAACAAATCACATTAAAATGAGTGCGTGTAATGCCATCCTTGTGTACTTTGTCATTGTCAAATAATTTAATAATGTCCAATATCTTCCTGAAGCTCAGTGCTGAAGGAGTGGTAGCATCTCATAGAAAAAGAATAATTTCGTGGACTTCAGATTCTTTTTTCTAACCATCTAGAACCTTCAAGCAAGTCAGCATGGGAGAGTACAAAGATTAAAGCACAAATGAGTGCAGAGTTGGTTTAATTTTAACCAACAAATCCATGTGGGCTAGAACCTGACTCAATTTAGGTTAGAAAATTAAAGGGGATGCAACATTTTAAGCTGCTTTTACAGCTGGATGGGCTTATAGGGGTAAATTTTCCTCTCAATGAATAGATATACAATAACATTTTGATTTAAATATGTGTAAGTAAATAAACCTTTGCTTTCATTAAAAATATTTTTGTCTGGTTTTCTTTGTTCTTATATTGGTTAAGAAATATAAAAGTTTTCTAATTTTGTGTGGCAGTAATTCCAAGTGTGATGACTGCATTAAAATGACTTTTTAAAAACAAGGAGACGGTAGTTGTATCACTCATATATGTTTGTATATTCAGCAAGTGTCTATTATGGACCAGACCCAGTGATTGGTGCCTGGGGGATCTAGATGATTTACACACATATGCTGTCCTCAGTGACCTTATAGTACAGCAAGGGAGGCAGACAGGTATCAGACCCTGGCAGAACAAGGGGATACACGTACTGTGACAGAGCTCTGTTGATACGGAAGCTCACAAAATGTGTTTGTCCTGTGTCAGAGCTTCCAGAAAGAGTGATTATTTTATGAGAATTAACAAGGAAAGTCAAAGAGAGGCAGGCTTTCTAGATATGGAGAGTGCAATGGAATCAAATGGGAGTGGTTGTCCAGTGAAAATTAATTTCATTAATGTTGAGAAAGATGCAGAATAAAAAAAAAACAGCTCTGCTCTCTCAGATCTCTTGAGATTTTGATTCTAGCTTTACTGAGAGAACCATATCCATATTACATTTCTGGTTTTGGGCCTAGCATACTCCATTTCTACATGCACTTGCCTGTTTTACCCACATGCTCTGTAAGGATTTGATCAAGATTTCTTTCAAGATTCCTAACTAGCATAGTTTAGTGGACTGTATAGCCCCCCCATTCTAGAGTGGACCAAAGTCCATTTCAAGACTGAGACTTATTTTCTGAAGTTTCCATTTAGATTCTGGAAAGGTATTTTTTTTTAAGTCCTATAAATTGTCAGTGCATTCTTTGCTGGGCAATCATTTTTTGTTGTTGACCCAGGATTTCCCATATTAGAGAGCATGGCATGCCAGAGTATATTATAACATTATCCATGTTGGTGGCAAGTAAGAAACTAATTCCTGTTTGGTGTCGAAATTGTTTTTACTCATAGACTCTTCATCTTGACAATAAATTGGAATTGACTCCACAGTTACACAAATTAAGGACAGCCTAAATTGAGAGTGCATCTTTAATCATGGGATGGTATAGGAGGCAGTGCAATGGCAGGTACAACACTACCTCAGAGGACAGGAGATGCTGGTTTTGGTTTTTGAAGTAATGTTAATGTAGATAGTCTTCTCAGCATGAATATGAGAAGACTTTCAAAACTTTGGTTGTACTGAGGTAGAAAGTGTAGGGTGGAAAAGGATAAAGAGAAGGAAAAATAGTCGGGGAGGCGATGAGAGCTTACATTTAGGAGTGGGGACTGGAACCTTATGAATAAAGTACTGGGTTTTCCCCAACCCAAAACATTATTGTTATTATACCTAACCAGTCGTATAAACTCGTGTCTTTCTAATGATAATCCATTAGAGATGAAGTTGGATGTTCTAAATGTATTTCAAAAGTTCTGTTTACTCAGCCATTTATAGCACATTTGGTAAGTGTTATCCTATGGAGGACTCCAAATAAAAGTCATTGGAATGGCATAAGATCCCTACATCCACATGATTTCGACCATCACACATCACTCTTGTCAGTGTCAGCCAGTTGGTGTTTCTGAGGTTGATGAAGTCAGTAGTCTAAAGAAATGGAGAGCAAAGGGTAATTAGGTATGTGCTTTAGGTTGAGCTTTCTCTCATAACTAAAAGTCTTCATTTTCCCATGTGGTTCTTTATTCTAAACCCTCTATAGATTTCATCCTGATGTTAGGCTTTAAATTTTCTCTTCTAAACTTTAACTGTTATTTTCCCAAACTTCATGAATTTATTTTTTCTCAGTGAAGAAAAAAAAGTGAAAGATACCTATTTAAATGTAGTTCTTCTGTAATTGGCCATGTGCACATTAAGATTGTTAGTTCAGTGGGATATGGATGTGCTTTTTCTTTATGTGAAGATACTCTTGTGGTTAGCCTATGCATTTTCTGTCTGAAGTGATTCAAAAAACAGAAATTAGCAAGTTTATCTTGGTGCAGTTACAAAATAATAAACATAGAAGACAAATACATCTATTTTATTCTTTTAATTATTATTTTTGAGTCATAAGGGAACCATCACTTCTGGAAGGAAGAATAACATAACTACAGTTTGACTTTGGATTGTGTCTTAAACCATTTGTGATGGTAATTATGTGTTCCAGTTCCAATCTTTGTATGGAGAAATTTAAAGCTAGTGCCTTATTTTTAAGTACCCAACCTGTTTTTGGTCTTGTTTTTGGTATTTTTCTAATTTCCTGCCTGCTGTCTTAGTCCTGTATCAAGGGCACTAATGGATCCCAGCTCCCCTTTCTCCGAAAAATAATGTTGGG
Source organism: Hydrochoerus hydrochaeris (assembly GCA_004027455.1). Taxonomy (NCBI): domain Eukaryota; kingdom Metazoa; phylum Chordata; class Mammalia; order Rodentia; family Hydrochaeridae; genus Hydrochoerus; species Hydrochoerus hydrochaeris. The sequence goes on from PVLA01004852.1 coordinate 66,985, forward strand.
AGATGGAGGGGCCCTAATCAGAACTGTCACTGATTACTTCATTTTTCTCTGTGTTATTCTCAAACTAAATATCTCTAAGGCTTTAGGCCTTTCTAGTCTCCAGGTTTTTCCAAGCCACTTCAAAAAACAAAACAAAGCAAGAGAAACAAAAAACAATTTATGAAGAGAGCACAGCTTCAAGGTAAGGCTTTTATACCATTTGTCTCTTCTTCCCCCATGGTGCTTCTCCACCCCCTAATGAGTCATGAAGTCAAGTTAGTGGGTCATAACCAGACCTTTTATTTTTATTCTTTTAGAATTAATAAAAATACCAGAGCATATTACAACATAGTAAAGATATTGTTTCATGAAACTGGATTCATTTGCATACATTTGTATTTGTGCATGTGCTGTTTTAGTAAATGAAATGTATTTTTTAATCTATGTACTGGTGAGAAAAGAAATGTGAAAATCCACTGCATTGTCTTTCAGTCAGATTACACGACTCAGCCTCTTCATAGAAATTGTGGAGTCTACATCTGTTGACCTGATAGGTTGGGGTAGCTCATGATCTCAGCATTGTGTCTTATGCATATCAAGTCATATTTGATTTCCACTCACTTCGATTGATTCCTTTTAGTGATGGTTTGCTGGCTGTTTGGGCCCCTGACTGGTAGTATCCCTAATTCTGTATGAATTCTCTCTTTCTTTTTCTTTCTTTTCTTTTCTTTCTTTTTTGCTTTCTTTCTTCCCTTACTTTCCCTTCCCTTTCTCCATTTCTTTTTCTCTTTCTCTCTCTCTCACCTCCCCTCCTTTCAGCTCCAGCATGCCCAAAAAGATTGTGCTAAACATTATAATTGTGAGCCATTCTCAGATTGCTGACCGGAAGCCTAGAAGTGACCTTGAAAATCAATGGGTTTCACTGTTTTTCCTTCATACTCCTTCAACATTAAATAGGTGGAAATCAGCCTTTAAGAATGACCAAAGGAAAATTCAGTTTCTCCCTTGAGTAACTCATTTTACAAAATTGGTTGTTGAGAGTGCCCTTTAAATTTGAGACATTGCACTAAAATATAGGTCAGAGTGTGTATAGGTGATTGTTTGGGGATGAATTAGTCTGACTATAGGAAATGGAGTATCTGATCTTTCAGTGGTAACTCGTTTCCCAGCTGAGCATCCTGCTACTAGGAGTGGACTGTACTCCCTTGCATAGCTCATTAGTCCATCCAAAAAGAATGCTCCAAAGATTTTGGTAAGAGATACTGATGATTGATGAAACATCCATGGCTATGACTAGAGAAATTGTGTGGTGTAGAGAAAGCCTGGAATTGTGTGACTTGGAGCTTCTTTGCCTTCCTTTTCTGGGGGAGTTTCCACAACAATGTAGATTGGTCCTTACATTCTGTATCTGGCTAGTGCTTTTCAGATGACCAATTTCAACTCATAAGTTGATCACAAAGTCACCCTAGTGGGTCGCTCCATTTTTTTTGTTGTAAACGAGCCAGAGTAAGTAGAAAACATCAGTGTCTGTATACTCAGGATACAGCCATGTGATGTTTCCTGTAACCAGTATTTATATACATATATATACATATTCACTTGTATTTTTGAAGTGTGTTTCTTACTGTGGATCATTTTCAAGAGACTAGAAATGGATACCAAAGCAAAACATAAAGAAATACCATTATTTTAGTTCTCACTGCTATTCTTTGCTGTTTGCAGAAACAGCAGAATTTTAGCATGTGTCAAAGGCCTTTGACCTCCATTGAGTAAAAATGCGTTTCTTTCTAAGGGCACTGGAAATTTTATTACCAAGTAGGAAGGTACAGCTACTTATCTGAATGTAGCCAAATGTAGAAGGTGGCAAGGAAGAAAAGAAAAAGTGTAGGTGGAAAGTCTTGAGCTGTTCCAAGTGCATAGGTATTTTCAAATATCAAGGACTATGTCGTATTAACCACATTGAGTATTTCCATGCCTTATAAGTGGTGTCCATTTGTAAATTGAATAACCTTGTAATATTGTAGCCCAATACAGCAAGTGTTCAGAAAACATGGGAGCCCAGTACATTGTCATGTTTTGTTGACATCAGTCTGATTCTCACTTCTGCTCTTCCTTGCTCCCCACTGTTCTGCCACCTGCATCTTCAGCCTGCCTCTTCCTCTGCCTCATTTTCATTCGAGGAGCCAAATCAGCACAGGTCCTCCAGTCTTCATCACTGCCAGTGTCTCCTCTCACACAACCCAGGTATCTAGAGATGCTGCCAAGCTGACTCAGGTGGTAGGCTGCTTGGCTCGTGGAATGTTCCTTGAGCTGTGGCTTTCTCTGCTTTTCCATGTGCCTGAGTTCTGGGAGAAAACTGCTACAAATTCAGATTGTGGCTCCACTGATGTACCTATGTGGCTTTCAGCAAGTCGAGCTTCACTTTCATCATCTCTAAGTGTTGGGGTGGCTTTGACACATAGCTTTATAATGTGTAAGAAACCAAGCAGTACCATGTGCAGAGTAACTCTTCCATCAGTGATCAGTCCTTCCTCTTTCTGCTTTGCCTAACAGACTATCATTGAAGCCCATCAGGACTGAAGCTCTGCTTTTCTCTTGCTGTTTTCTCTCCCTGCAATCAAGAGACCTGCATCCCTTAGGGTGTCTGTGGTCTGTCCAGACTCAGATTGTCCAATAGTAGGGATTCACAGTGTTATAGGTTAGACTTGTGCTGACCCCTCCTGAATCTTCCTATGAAGCTGAAAAACCCACAGGGCACAACTGCTTGAGCCTCATCTGGCAGCCAGGCAAGTCACCTGACACCTGAACACTACCAACTTCCACACGAGCTCATACTCTTAGAAGGAGTCATCAACTGAATTAAAAGATGCCACCCTCCCTATAATTCCTCCTCATCGTTCTGCTCTTCTGAGTGAGTCATTACTAAAGGAATTGCTGCCCAAAACCACACGTACACATAGGCATGTTTTTTTAAAAAAAAGAAACCTTTAGCATTTCGTCTTGAACTCATTGTATATGGACATTTAGATTTGAATTCATCATTTGAACTTTACACATTAAATTTGCTTTCCATTTTGGAGTATTTTTAAATATTCTCAGATTTTCCTTTTGAGTATTTTTAAATATTCTCTTCCTTACAAGGCACAATTCCACCTGGAATTCAATGTTGGTTCCACGTCTCAATTACATCGTCTCAAGCAATTCACAAATTTCAGTTTCCTGTAAAATATCTTTCTGCCTTCTTCTCAAGGATATTGAAGATCAAAGTGTTCTGAATATTGTGATGTGCTGTGCAGAGGTGATTGCAGTGGTAACATTGTTATGAGTGTTAGATTATACATAATGGTAATAGTAACATGATTCATACCCTGGGGAAAACCAGGGTATTCTTAACAGTATCTTTGAGGAACTAGATTTGACCAGTGCCCCTTGTACAGTATACCATGAGACCAATCTCTGACAGCCACTGGAGCAGGGTTCTGTTGGAAAGTTTCTATTGACCATAAAGACTCTGATACAGCACTTACTAACAAGGGAACTTGTGCAAAAACATTTTGGTTCAGTTGTATTACTCTTGAAAATCACTTCTATTCCTTTCATAGTAATTGTTGAGTGCATGCTGAATGTAAACTGATAAAAAATAAATTATCCATATCCTGGAGAAACCTATAGTCTAATGTGTGGGGAGATAAATGTAAATAATCACAAATATATGTGTATTTGTGGTAAGCACTGCAGAGAAAAAGGACAGTTTGTCTCCTAAAGCTGTAAAAGTTAAGAGAGAAAAGTATATTAAGAGGCTTACCTTCAAAGGGCCTGAGAATCAGATTTTACATGAGACCTACAAAAATGTGTATTGACCAAATGATAAATAACTGGTATAATGTGTTACCAGAGACTTTCCCCAGGCAATAAATAAGTGCCTCGACCATCTCCTTCACTGAAAGTCTTGAAACCTCTTCCTTAAGTGCTGTGTGGCTAGCTGGTGACCATTGTGAGCTCAGGTTTCCTACCTATAAATTGGGGTAATGCTGCACCCAGTTAGCCTCTATTGCTGAAGTTTAAATGAAGAAATTAGAGTGAAGATAGTCGTGGTGCAGGTTTTAATTAGGATCCAGAGCTGTGGTTCTGAATGTGCCTGGATTATTTCCTCCCATACTAAGGGGCTAGTTAGCAAAGGGAATGTGTGAAGAAAGCCTTGTAGTTATGAGAGACACAGGATAAACTGTAGGCAGAATATCTCCCCTATGGGCAGAATTTGGGAGTTAGGTGGATTCCAAGCAGATACATGACTACCATTTATTGTGTTCTGTGTTTTCTGCTTTGTGTACTCTCCTTTATCTCTGCATTGCAGTAACCCCAATTTATGAAGAGTAAGGCTACAATGCCTTACTTAAGGTCACATAATTAGTATGCAGTTATATTAAGCCATTGTGTGTTGCTATAACAAAACTCTGGGTAACTTACAAAGTAAGAGATTTATTTGGTTCACTGTTCTGGTGGCTGAAGGGTCCAAACATCACTGGCACCAGCATCCTGTAAGGCACCCTGGCTGTGTCATAATATGGAATGCAAGTTCAACCAACTTGCAGAAAGGGCATTGTGTAAGCAAGGAATCGAGAGCCCAAAGAAGACTCCAACTTACTCTGCATAAAAACCCACTCTCTAGGGAGCTGGTTCTATCATGAAACACCATTAATCCATGTTCCCATGAAACATCATTAATCCATTCATGAGGGTAGTTGTGACCCACTTACCTCCCATTAGGACTGACCTCTTAAAAGTTCTGTCATCTCTCAGCACGATCACACTGGGACCCACCTTCCAGAACACGAACTCGTGGGAGCCATACTGGAGCCCTACCATAACCATACCGGTAAGGATGCGAAGATGAGGAGCAAGTGATCCTGACTCAAAAGCCATTTTCCCACTTTGCCAGAGAGAAGGCATGAACTGTCATGCCAATCAGAGAATCTGCATTAGTGAGACTCTCTGTAACAATTACCATAGCTACAGGCTTTGATGCCCCCAAGGGGCATCCATCCATATGTCAGTGAAGAGTGAGAAGCAAAGGATTCTCTTGCTAAAGATGGTTTCAGCTCAGTGGCTACTCATCTCTCTGCCCCTAATCCATAGGTCTCACTCAGAAACCTCCACCCGAAAGAATCACAGAAGGGCTGACACTGTCTCTACCCATGCTTTTTAGTCCAGGCTTAATATTTACTGGGAGCAGTCTGTTCCAAATAATTTGCCAGCTTATGAAGAGAGCTTTGATCTTAAGTGATAAGCACAGGACAGTGTGGTGGATAAAGATCTGAACAGTAATGATGGGACTGTTCTAGCTTCCGCAAGGAAACCGCCCTAACAATGTCGAGTAAAAAGCAAGGGTTAATTCTGTCTTCACATCCACACTAACTTTGCTGCATCTCCCCTCATAACTGATCAAAGGGAAAATTATATGAAAGCCAAAGAAAGTTGAGACACAAATTGTCACTATTCTGGAAACATATGTTACCCTAACCCTGTGCATCTTAGTAACACAGGCTCTTGGTCAGCTGTACAAATAGTAACATAAACCACAGTACAAGCAAGCTATAGCTTACTAATTTTTGTGCACCTTAGTTTTGTTTGAGGAAGCAGGGAAGCACACAGAGATGTGCTTGTTGCCCCTGTATGTGAGGAGAGGGGCTGCAAGGTGGCATGCTTAGCTTCAGGTCCCAGTCTCTCTTAGTTCACACCTGAGACACCTCAGTTTTGTGATGGCCTTTGGCTCCTGACCCTTTTCTCTTCAGTCCTGCTTTTGGCTTGGGACCAGTGTTACCTGTGCTCAGCAAAAACTATGGATGGATTACTCATGATGTTGCTCCTGTTTGTGTATCTCTGATCTTGTTCTTATGAATATTCCATCTCTCCTGGATTTTCAGCCCTATGGGTACTGCCTCTGGCCAGCTTCACCTTCTGGGCTCTGCGATCTGTCTTTCTCTAGCACCACTGCATTTCTTTTCAACCTCCTAGCTTTATCTCTGACTTGTTCCTAATACCAGCTTTCCGGAGGTTCAGCCCTACCTGCTTGGACTTTCAGCAATAAAATATGGATCTTCCTTGGACTTGGGTGCACTTTTCAGGTTCATAGACCCCCCTCTAGTGTGAACCACTTCCTCACAGTTAATTTTTTTAATTCACAATAAACAGTAACATTATCATTTATGATGTACAGTTTGTTTGCACCAGCACTGTAAATCCATCATCCTTAACCAGCTGTCTTGGCCCTATTCCAAGCTCAAAGAACAGTCTGGCTATTAGCAAAGGAAATAAGGGCCCCTTTGACCGCTAGGTTAGTTGATCAGATTCATCATTTCTGCTGTTGGCCCTGCCCCAGCATTATCCTTGTTCATTTCATATTCTCAAATTGTGCCTGCGGTTCCACTAATTCGGTTTACACCTTGACCTCCTTTTCTGATTTCCTGCCTAGATCTTCCACACATGATCTCAAGACTGACTCCTACTCCTTGTAGGGGAGAATCATTGAAACTTCCTGCCAGAACCTCTGGTGCCACAATCTGCCAGCCTTCTCAGACATCTGCTTGGTGAATGTATTGGGCCAAACACTAACCTGCTCGTACTGAGCTGTGCATACCATCCTGGCCCCATCTACTGCAGCCTCTAATTGCCAGCTGCCATTCTGCCCACAATTAGAACCATCCTGGGTGATCAGCCCTCTATGGGTGGACCATTCTACTGATTAGTCTCAGATTCAGCATGTGCTTTCATTTTTTCAAGTATGTATTAGGTCCATTCTGTTTAGGAAGTTTGGAATAAGGTGACTCAACAAAAGCATAACCTTAATTTTCCTTCTTTCTCGTCACTGTGATAGCTATCAATTAAAAGAAGTTTTTCTGGTTCACTTTAATGAAGAAATTGTTCTTGGAACTCCCACTAAATTGACTTCCATGTAATTTAGTACAATGGAATTTGCTGGGTAGAGAAGTAATTTTACTGTGTTTAATTAAACAGGTTAACATATTGTAATCTCTGTTGTCTAAGATGTTTTCATAGCTTTCCTGTGTTTTATGTTATTTTCTGTAAAAGAAAAATTATTCACATTATTGTCATTCCATATTGTGCAGAAATGAACAAAGGAAGTGATGCAAATCCTTGAGCGGAAAGGTCAGTTGAATCATTGGTGAGTCCTGGGCTGTAGTAGAATGAGGAGCCACTGTGGGTGCTGAGCACATTTCTTCAGAGGAGACACCAGTCACTTGTGTGGAATTTTTCTTCTGAGTATTGGGACCGGTAGAGAGCAATGGAGGGATATTCACTTATAAACAAGGGCAGTGAGTATAAGGAGGAAATGAATACTTCAGAGTACTTCACAGAACTCTAACCAGATTCTCAGAACTGTTCACTTTTCCTAATAATTCCTGCTACTCTTTGTCTTTTAGAACGGAGGTAATTGAGAGAATTAAAGAACATGTTAGGAGGCTAAAAATACAAATTCTGATTGGTGATCCCAGATAACAAGTTGAGAGTAATAGACCTTGATGTTCCAACAAGAAAGGATAATGACAGTTCTGGCTTCTGATCAGAATTGGTGGATATTTACTGCTGAACATAAGGCACTGTAGAAGTCTTCCACATCTTCCTCAGGTTAATTAAAATAAGTGATGACTACAGGAACACAGCTGACTCCTCTTGTTGATTGAGTGTGAAAGAAGAAGTGCTTTTTGCAGAAGAGAAATCATTCCCATGCTTCCATCAAGGATTCCCTGTTGATGATAAAATTCAGAGAGCAAAGACCAATATAACTTGGTTAACATTTTGCGTAACTCAGAATGACTAAAGCTGCAATTCCTGGTAATTCAGTTCCTGGTAACTGAATTTGAATCTTTGGCAAGTCTTGAAATAGGATTTGCCTCCAATTTAAGACTAGCTGTCGTATTACTAGGTCAGTGATTTTACATTCTAGTCAGATTTTTTTTTTTTAGATTGCTAATAACTGAGAACTGTATGTTGTCTACTGCAAAGAAAAGGAGGAAGGTTACACAGTGAGACTCAAATTGAAACAGCAAAATCAATAAGACCATTCTCTCATGCTGTCTCTTCTCTCTATGCGTCTCCATTTTGTTTCCTCATTTATTCATAATGTAAGCTTCCTTTTGGCCTATCAGGGTCTCACGGGCCTATGTTGATTTTTTTGACCCAAGTATTCAAGTCAAAGGTAGCTAGTCAACCTGTGAATACACTTGTTTTAAGTCAGAGGCAAACCCTGACTCAGCTTAGCTTCAGGGTCCATCAGAGTAGGTTTGCTTAGAGTAGCAGAGTCTGTAGCTGGTTATATATTTTTTTGCATTTAAATAAGCAAAAAGTGGTGTCTTCTATGTAAATGGCCTCCTCGTGTTAGTAGGTGAATCCAAACACTGAACTTTTGAGAAAGAAAATGTATCCTAGGTGCAGAGACCACAGTCCAGTCTTTTTATCTTGAAATTCAGTGATGACCTTGTATCTCTCCCTCCTGTTGAAAGGTGGCCTGTCCTATATTCTACACTTCTTTCCTGCCCCCAGTTGAAAATTAAGATGCAATATTAAAAACAAAACAAAACAAAAAAAACCTCTTGAGCAAGGAGAGTTAATACCAAGATGAGAGAGTCTGAGTAGACAGAAGAAAAAGAAAACTGACTGGAAATGAAGTCCCCACTTTTCCCCCAGAAATTTGATCCGTCTTCATGTATCTAAGCCAGAAACTAGAAGATTGGAAGCTGAGATGGGGAATGGGGAGGGAGTCAGGGATAGAGAAAGGCAGAGTTGAAACAAGGAGGGGACAAAGAGCAAGAAAGAAAAGATTTTAGATATTGGGCCTTAGAAGGTGGAAATTCCACCTTGGTGTCATTGATATGATGTTGCCAGAGAAGAGTGCAAAATGTGGACCTGCAGTGGAGATGACCAGCAGGGCCTGGCTATCTTTCGTCTTTCTGTTTTCCTGAAAGCACGCCAGTAGACAGGCCTATGAGCAACGGCAGGGACAGGACAACTCAGCATGAGTGTCTTAACTTCTAACCAGCCTTGGTCAGACGTCCGCCAGAAAACAATTCTCTGCTATTCCAAATATCCTTAGTGGACTGTAACATTTTGAATTTTCCATTCTAACAAATGATCAGAGTTGCAGATGGCATTTAGCTGTTGGGATAAATTCGTTTGGCTTTGAAATACAACATGATATTTTCACTGAGCATATACCCTTTGGAAAGGGCAGAAGGTCCTCTTCATTCTTTTGTCTTATTTGCTTTTAACATTAACCATCTCTCTTAATTTGATGCCATAGACAATTTAAAAAAAAACTACTTGTTAAACTACTGAGTTCATCTTACTACACCTAGCTCAGATGTCCTCCCTTGATACTTTCATAGACTGCTCAAATCATGGCCCATCTGCTTTGGTGACGCTACTCTGAAGGTAGTCACTTATTTGTATGATGGTCTCCTGTTCTCCTGTGTTAACACCTTTTTGCAGAACTTGTGACATTTTCACTTCCAGGCCTCCAGCACTGAGCACCCTGAGAGGCTCTCAGTAGGTGCTCAGCAAATGTTAGTTGAACTGAGTCTACCATTCAGTGCAGTGTAGCATTAAGCATATTTGTAGGGCCTATTCTCTGGGTCAATTTTTAAGCAGCAGCTTTGGAGTAGTGGGAAGAGTACAGGATTTGGGGTCAGGATGTCTCCTGCATTTTTAAACCTAGCTTTGTTCTTTATAAGTGTTTGGCTTTGGCCATATCTCCCTGAGCCTTGGTTTTTTGTTTTTTGGTTTTTTTTTTTTTTCATATGTAGAACAGGATAAGAATTCCTGCTGCTCAAGACTTTTCATGAAGATGAAAAAAATGTGAAAAGTCTTTCATATAATATTAAAAGTGAAATTTTAAGGCAAAACATCATCAAAACCATCCTTTTGGAATTTCAGAAAGCAATCTTCCTTAGATGTGATCCAAGACAGACCTTTCTTCTACTGAATCCTGTTCTCTAGCAAACATGTCATAGAGTTGAAAGCTATGCTAGTGGTAGAAAAATAGATATGAAATATCTGGTATAGCCCCAAGTATAGTGCCTCAGCATGTGACAGCTGCCATTACTGTTTTTACCTCTACCATTATTGTTAGGGTAATGTAACATTTTGTCAGCTGACTTAGAGGAAAGCAGTTGGGTAGTCTGAAAAAGATAGTATATCTTCGACCTCTTGCCATTTCTGTAACCTTCTGGCCCTGAACAAGCAACTGGTTTCTTACCTCCTTTCTCAATTCATTGCTTGTGTGCTGTGAAGATGACTTTGAGCTCAGAAAAGTGATATAAAAATCATTCATAAGTGTTACTCAGTTCATTCATAAATGTTACTCTCCTGAGCAGGTGCTTTAACTCTCTTATTACCTGTGTCTGATAGTGGAACCTCTACTGAGGATGATGGGGCTCTAAAACTGCCTGTTTATCTGCAGAGTTGATGCTACTTTATTTAGAAGTTGGGAGGGAGAGGAAAACCTTTCATGTACTTGATACCATTGAGCCTTTGTTAATTTGTGAAAGGCCCCTCTCTCTTTCTGTCTTGCTTTTGCTTCTACCAGTCTTGATTTTCCAACCCTGATTTTTGTTGGCTTCAAATATGCTCACCAGAGTGCTGCCAGCTTTAGTTGGAAGGAATATATTTCCGAGCTTAGTTGGACATCAGTTGTTTTTGGGCCCTGCCCAGACTTTTGACAGAGAAGGTAGTGTTAAGGGGCTTGATGGTGTCTAGACAGTAAAATCAGAAACTGTGTAATTTATGGTGTATTACAGACATCCACTTCCCGGATTGGAAAGGGAAACTGGCTTTTATCTAAGGAAGTTACATTAAAAACCAAAACCCCTGGGTATTTCTGGCCTATGAACAGTTAAACTTTGAATAGTTTTACATAATATTCCCCTGTTCCTTCAAAGACAGGAATTATTGAACATAGTCCTGTGTAGGGATTAGGCCTAGAGATGAGAAATAAATGCCCAGGTCTCAGAAGACAATTCATAGAACTATATAGCAGTCCTTCCCAGCTCCCCACCTGTTGTTAGACCCCTGTAAGCTCACAAGGCAATTTGAACATGGTACTTCAGTTTCAGAGGGATATTGGAAAGTGGGAGAGGAGAGAGCCTATCGGGGAGGATGGAGTTATTTAGAACTCAAAATAATGAACAGATAAAATCCTAACAAAGTAGGCAAAATTTATATGGTACTAAATATTTTTCAGGCCTGTAACAGTGTTCGTTTTATTTTTATTTTCCAGGTGTTCAATCAGATCTCTTGAGTTTCTTTCAAAAAAATATACCTCCTCTGAGGCATCATCTTGAAGGCTGCTATCTGAACTGTTAGAACATAGGTATTTAAAATGCTGTTGTCTTAGAATTATGAATTTTATTTGTGTTTTTCTATCAATCTTTAAAAATTATTAATATCTTAAAATATGAAAATCATTCAACTTAATTCATTACTAAGGAGTTGTCTTGTGATTCTTACCTGATACTAATTATTTTGCTAGATTCAAATTTTGACTCGTTAGTTTTCAGCAAATTTTTTCTGCTTCCTAATAGGCATTCAGTGGGTGTTAGTTAAAATTGTATATTGAAATCTTACATGGAAAACACTGTATATTGTGTAGCAACTAGACAATTAAAATTTATGTTAAAGAATGTATAGTTCCCAATCTTAGAAACTAGATATGAGTACAATAGATAGTTTAATTGTTACTAAATACTCATAATAGTTACAGTATGCAGAAATTTCTATAGCACCCAGGGATTGCAACGGAAACCTTTTCCATGGCTTTGTGGCCCTTTGGCAGGAGGACTTGAAGTCAGAAGTGCGTCAGACATTTGGAAAACTGAAGTTGCTTACTCACACATCTGTTGAATTTAAGATGTTTAGATAGTTGACTTCCCAGAATGATCCTCTGTGTCTCCGTAGTTTTGTACTTTTGTACTTTGTACAATGCTGAAACTGTAGAGTACTGTTGGAAATTCTCAGTTCATTCATAGACAGTATGTATAGGATGCTTTTCTAACCTGTATGAGCTAAAACATTAGTGTTCCACCACTGCTAATTATGTTACCACAGAAAGATGGGAAAACAGCAGAAATGAGAATGACTGATAGTAATTGTAGTAACCGATAGTAAATTAAGCCCTTACTATCAGCTCACTTAATCTCTCTAACTATGTGACTTTCTACTGAGAAAAATTGAACTACAGGGAAATAATTTGGCTAAAACCACAAACTCAGTGAAGTCTAGAGTAATTTAGATTTAGGAGCTGGGTGTGGTGGCTCACGCCTGTAATCCCAGCACTTGGGAGGTTGAGCAGGAAGGTTGTTGAGAGTTCACAACCAGCCTGGCTACATAGTGAGCTCAAGGCCAGCCTGAACTGCATAGTGAGACCCTGTCTCAAAGAGACAAAAAACAAAACAAAACAGATTTAGGTTTGGTCTGTCTTGAGTCCAAAATCTATCGTCCTGTTGTAAAACTTTTTATTCATTTTCACTGCTAGTTTCTTACATGCTCAACCTCCTGCTCGGTGAAATTCTCCAGGTCTTAATACATCACACCTAAAAATCTGAGAGCCCTCGGGCCTACAGTAGTACCATCTACCTTGAACATCTATTCATTTGATTGTCAGTGTCAGTGGTTTTACGGGTATCCAAACAAAGGATGAGATTGTTTCTTGTCATTTCTATAGTCTATTAAGGTTCAGAATAGATAGTAAGTCATTATCCATTAGAGTTATTCTTAACAAAAACTCTTAATCATCTTTATATGTCTTATTTCCACAATAGTGCCTGCTTATTTTTAAAAAATTATAGAAACATATGACTTAGTAAAAATTTAACAAACAAACAAACAAAATTCTGTGGTCCCTTGAAAAGAGACCTTTCTCCATCACCATTTGGACCCCATTTTGGTTATTTTATCCTGCTTAACAAATTATCCAAAATTTAGTGACTTAAAGCAATGACAATACATAATTTGCTCATGAATTTGTGATTTCAGCAGAACTTAATGAAGACAGCATGTCTTTCCTTTGCTGGTGTCAGCTGGGGTGACTCAAAAAGAAGTAGAATAATTATTTACATGCCTGGCAGTTGATCCTGGGAAAACTCAAGTAGCTGGAGGCTGGCTCAGCTGAGTCTTCCTGGGCCTTGCTGTCCAGCTCTCTGGACTCTCTGTGTGGTCTCTCCAGAGCTGCCAGGCTCCCTGCACGTGGGCTCACAGTGCCTAGAATGTAGAGGGAAAGAAACTGCATTGCCTTTTTTCACCAGCATTAGAAATCATGCAGCATCATTTCCAGCAATTTTTTTTTTTTCAGAGTGACCCATGAAGGCTGGCTCATATTCAAGGATAGAGAATTATTAGTCTTTTAGCCTTTGTGGGAAGAATATCAAAGAATTTGTGAATGTGTATCAAAACTATCATGATACCTGTGAACCTTGATTGAGTTGCTTCTCTCCTGACATCTTTGTCAACACTGCTTTTGTTTTTGTTTGTTTATTTTGTTTTTTTGAGACTGATGTCTTGAACTCATGGGCTCAAGTGATCTTCCTGTCTCAGTCTCTTAATTGGGACTGCAGGGAGGCATCACCATACCCAGCTGATTCCACCTCAGCTTTTGATGACAGCACTGGATGCAGGAAAAAATGTGCAAGAAATGAGAGTTGGCAGTGATATCTACTACTCCACAACTGTGACCCTTGCCACTTTCTATGGCCTTCTTTCTTCCTGGTACCATAGAGATTCTCTGCTCTCTCAAGTTCTTAGTTTTTCAGCTCCCTCATTAGACACCCCTTCTCACCCTCACTATAATATTCATGCAGCCAGTTAACCTAGGGTAATAAATCTCAGAGAGCTAGTGGGTGCTATTACCAGTGTAGCCAGTGCGGCTCCTCCAGGCAGCAGCGCCCAATGTCTGAGCCAGTTCTGACCAAGGCTTATGGTGAGTGTGCCAGCACTATCATAGCACTTCCTCCACCCACAATGCATTGCTTTCCCATTGTTTGCATCAGTCACATCCTAGCTGAAGGTTTCATGGTCTGCTTCAGTATACCTCACTCTCAAGTTCTGTGAAATGCTCAGTCAACATGAGTGGCATTAATAAAAGATATTAGTTGTAGTATGGAAACCACAAGGCAAGGGCAAAGAAAAGAAGCAGATTGATTGTCTTAGGAAGAATAATACAGTGGCAGCTAGTTGGCACAAAGTTAAGATTTTCTTTCTTGGACTCATCCAATGATCCTAGCATAGTGGGAGATAAAGTATAGAGCCTCAGTATTTTCATAAGTCTTCTTGCTGCATATCTTTCTTTGTGAAAATACCTTTGTAGAAAATAAAATTTAAATGAAACTTCTTAGATCTTTGAGAAATGATAGGAAATACTATTTTATGGACTGATAAAGGAAATCATAGTAGTTTTATTTGGAATGTCCAGTCTTATCACCCAAACATTATATTACTATTGTATTCTTGAAGTTAAAATAATCTGCAGGATTTACGTTGTGAAGGCCAGTGCTTCTATATTTTATTTTAAATCGTGTTATAAATCACAAAGTATTCTGTGAACAAATCAACCAAATGAATGCATGTTCTGATTTTAAAATAAGGCACTTGATTTGGGCAGTATAGATGTGACCCCTGACTCTTAATTCTGAATCACAGGGAGCCTGATACTATTGTTTTACTTTCTTAAGCAACTGTGGCTGCTCCATGAGTCTTGATGAATTACTATGGTCCTGGGTTATAAAGCTGAGTTCAGACACATCTGCTTTTGTGAACGTGCCCAGGGTTTAGTGTGTCAAGCAGTTGATGCATTTTATCATTTACAAGGAGCAAAACTGATACTTGAAGAGGTTAAGTAATTTGTCTATGACTGAACACCATATGGGTTGAAATTATCTTTAAGCCTGGTTTTCTTATTCCCAGCGTCTTGGTTTTTAGCCTCATACTGTCCTAGAACCATTGTCCTCCATTCTTTCACCCCTCCCTGCATTATTGTACAATACAGAAAGCCCCCAGTTGCTAGACAGTGGTTTTTCTTTCAAGTGATATTTCCATGAGATAAATCCAGGTATGGTGAGGTAACGTGTACAATAAAAATCCCAATAAAAGTCTTGAGTATAGTATTTCTGTTTGCATGTGACTCAGAGAAACCTCCTAGGACTCATGACATTCTGTTGATACATAACAGATAGCTTTTTATAATTGAAGTGAACTTATGGGAAACATCAGAATTAATGATCAGGACCAGATCATGAGTGCAGACCCAGTAGGAAGGGCTCAGGTTGCCTCCCATTGCCTTGTGTTAATTCAAACTATTTCATGAGCAAGCCAGTGGGAGCTTGTGCAGAGTTCAGTGAGATGATAAACTGAGAAATGGAAAGAGTAATAATGCTAGGCAGAAATACCATTAAAAATTATAAACTTGGTGGTGGCAAAAGGATGAAGTGCTCAATAGTTAAATTTATGTGCATAACATCGCAACCTACTGGCTTTGACATGTTATTGGTTTGAGGTATTAGAAGCTTTACCTTCCTTTTACATTACTTCATTTACAATATTGTATTACATGTTTCCTCTACAAACATTTGGAATCTCATAAGATAGTAGTATAGTTTTTGCTTCAAATGCCAAAGATTATTTAGAAAACTCAAAAGGAGAGTGAAAGTACACTGAACCAGGTATGAGGGTGTAATCCAGTATTCTGGGAGTGTGAGATAGGAGGCTTGCAAATTGGTGCCCATTCTGGGCAATTTAGTGACTAAACAAGACCTTGTCTCAAAGTTTCAAAATTAAAAAGAGCTGGAGCAAAGACACTGAGTTCAGGAAACAGCAATTTTAAAAAGTGAATTTATCCACAATTTTATTGTCAGTTGTTCTTTCTTCTTTTCTAATGTTCCAGGGAACAATTTCCTTGTACTATTTTATTTCCTTATTATTATTTTACTGGTTTGTTTCATTTTAGGTGAGTGCTGTACCATCAAGCCACATCCTCAGCCCCTTGTTCCTTTTGAAAAACTTAATTTCAATTGTTTTCGTTGTTTTGGTTTTGGTTTGGCTAGGTCTACTGGCAAAGAATTCTCTTATTTTCCTTCCTTCATCTCAATGTCTTAATTTTCTCCCCATCCTTGAAAGATGTTTTCATATACATGTGACTTTCCTTTTGGTCCCATAGTTTCTAAAGAGAAATCTGCTGCTATCAGATTTTTTCTCTTTTGTAGTTAAGTTGTCCTTTCTCTCTCGCTGCTTCCAAGTCTTTTTTTTTTTTTTTGTCTTTGTAGTTTCCAGAAGTTTGACAATGATGTGTTTTGGTATGGATTCCTTTGAGTTTGTCCTATTTGGATTTCACTCAGGTTTTTGAATGGATAGGTTTATATCTTTTGACAAATGGGAGAGTTTTTAGCCATTATTTCTTCCAGTGTTTTGAAGTTTTGCCCTCTTATCAGTCGCCACCTATGATTCTGATGCTACAAATATTCCTTTTGTTATAGATCTGTGGGCTCATGGTGTTGTCTTTATAACTGATTCTCTGTCTGTCTCTCTCTTTTTGCCTTAACTTGCTATTTTGTTTTCTTGTTTATTTCAAGCATGTTTGTAATTGTCCAGTGAAGCATTTTTATGATGGCTGCTTTCAAATCTTTGGCATATAATTCCAACATCTCTGTCATCTCAGTATTGGCATCTGTTGATTGTCTTTTTAAAATTCAAATTGTGGTTTTCCTTATTCTGGGGATGATGGCTGATTCTTAATTGAAACCTGAATGTTTTAGATATCCTGTTATGAGATTCTGGATCTCATTTAAGCCATCTGTTTTAGCTGGCTTCTTCCAACACAGCTCTGATGGGGAAACAGTGGGGCACTGCTCATTATTGCCAGGTAAAAGATTTTGTATCTGGCTTCTTTTGCTCAGACTAATGTTTTGAAATTCCTTTATGCTGGTGCCAGTATGAATGTCATTCATTTTTATTTCTGAGTAATATTCTATAGTATGCAGAATATTCCTGAGTACAAATGAAAACTTGTGCAATTTTTTATTCACCTTTTATCCACTGAGTTTATCCATTATACTGGATCCATAAAACAATTTGTGGAGAATGACATCTTAATATTTGAGGCATATAAAGAAGACCCAATATTTACTTGGTCGTAATGCTTCTCTGCAGTATTTTATAGTTTTCTAGTTTGCTGAAGTAGTTAATATTTTTAGTGCTATTACAAAAGGTGTTATTTTTTTAAATTTACCTTGTAATTGTTTCTTGCTATTACAGTATGTAGAAATATAATTGGCTAAATTTTGTATAGTGAGTTTCTATCTGCAAACTTGCTAAATTCATGTATAGTTTTAGTAAGGTTTGTTGTCGTTCTTTTGCATTCTGTTTTTTGAGACAGAGTCTTGATATGTAGTAAACTTTTCAGGCTGATCTCAAAGTCACTATGTAGCCTAGGCTGGCCTTGAATTCACACAGTCCTTGTCTCCACCTCCCAAGTGCTGGGATTACAGGCGTGCACCACCACACCCAGTTTAGTATTAGTAAATTAGTAGTAGTTTAGTATTAGTAGATTCTTATTCTTACTGTGTAATGTTTTTCTGTATATCTGATCATGTCATCTGAATAAAAAAAAAGATTTATTTTGTCCTCCATAAATGGTATGACTATGCTTTTCTTTTTTTTTTTTTTTTTTAAGTAATTGCTCTAACTAGAACCTCAATATGGTGTTGAAAGCTGTGAGTGAACATCCCAGTCTGCTTCACACCTTGCAAGGGAAAGCACTCACTTTTCACCATTAAAAAGATTGTTAACTATGTAGTTTTCATAGATGCCCCTTACTGTGCTGAGAAAGTTTCCTTTGATTCCTAGTTTGCTTAGAAGTTTCATGAATTTCATGCATGGGTAGTGTTTCACGTGGCTTCTCTGTGGTCATTGAGATGATCATTTGATTCTTTATTCTCTTGATGTGATGAATCGACACATGGTTTTTTAAGTATAACTATTTAAACCAACGATCAACATAAAAATATTCTTTGTAAAAAAGGTCACAAGGTAAGGAGATTTGCTTTCACCCTTATCTAATGTGATTCTTGAATTTCTGGCCAATACAATAAAATAAAATGGAAATAAGCGGCCTGCCACTGTCAGATGCCCCTTTACTGCACATGCTTTTCCATCCTGTACTCATGCCCCCATGGCCACTGCCTAGAAACACTCCTTCCCTAGCATTGTGTGCTGCTCGTTCTTTCTGTTGCCTTTGGCGTTTCTCCTCTCTGACACATACACATGGCTCATTCCCTCACTTTCTTCCAGCCTTTGCTCAGGGAGTTCTATACAGACCACTTTATTTCACATTGCAAAATCCTCTACCTTCTACTTTCCTTCTGTCCCTTACTCTGCTGTTTTCCACAGGACTTAATCACCTTCTCAGACAGTATATGTATTGATTATATTTACCTTTTTTTTTTTGTATTTACCTTTTTTTTTAATACCCTGCTAATAAGTTGCCTTAGGGGGGGAGTTGTGTATGCCTTACACGTACATTGTGTTGTCTATGACTATGCCTAGAATACAGTAGATGCTCAGTAAATATTTACTGAATGAATGAATAACTATTAGAAGAGACCAAAATCATGACTATGTCTTGCTAAGTCATCTAGTTAGAAACTCCAAAGCCATCAAGTAGAAAAACAGTAAAGCTAATGGACAAATCAATTGGAAAATCAATTGCTATTATGTATCATATCAATAATATATTAATAAATATGTTTTTAAAGTCCTATGCAATTAAAAATTTACTGGAAGAAATTTCATTAAAAATGTTAAGGAGCCACACAAGGAAAATTATAAAAATTACTTAGAGATAGAGAACAATGTAAAAAGACATGTTTTAGAAGGCAATTATATATCTATATACCGATGTCTACCTGCTTATCTATCTATATGTATGTTATAAGGATTTCACATTTCCTATATTAATGTATATCTTTATTAATATTATTTGATATTTTATACTATTAGTAATATTTATTCAATTAAGTCCCCAAAGGATTTTATGCCTCAAAAATTAAATTAAAGTTGCCTAGATTAAAAAAATAACCAAGAATATTTTATAGAAAGGGAAGCTTGGTCAAGGAATTTCTTCTGTTTTAGAATAGCAAAACATAACGTTGTGCAACAATTTTTGTAATAATTAAAGTGATACTAGTGCAATACATAAACATGAAAATTAAGGAAACAATAGTCTAGGAATGACTCAAATGTTCTTAAGAATTTAATAGTGGTAAATCAATGGGGAAGGACAATTAATTGTCTTTAACTGGCATATAATATGCCATCAAAATAAATTCTAGATGAATTAAGATTTTAAGTGTAATAATTAAGAGTAATAAGCAATAAAGAACAAAAGAAACAGGTTGTTGTCAAGATATCCTAGTTAGGGATGGATAAACAGTGTAAGCATAAAACAAAATCACAGAGGGAAAAAGAATCCGTCACTTTGGTTACATTTCACACCCCAAATTATCCTTTAAATTTGCTTTGATTTTTAATTAATAAATATGCAAAAAAGTTAAATTATTTCTACCCTACATCTGACCTAAATAACTGCAATAAATACCTGAGGTTTATGTAGTGTTTTTCTAAAAAGTCCAAATGTCAAAAATATTTAACATGTTATGCAGGAATCTTGAATTAGTTAAATCAGAAAAATATCAAGGTGTTTTATTTTTCTCTTAAACATAAAGTTGCCTGAGTGTTTCTGTGCATAATTAGTATGGTTTGAGCTACAAATAACACATCTAGATTACATTACATGGTTGTTAGTGTGTTGTTGACATTGTTGTTTTTATGAGAGAACACAGATGATTTTGATGATCTTATAAAAGAGTAGTACAAAATAAGAAAATTTGAGATTCAAGACATTGGCTTAATTTTTTCCAGCTTAAGAATTTAGTAGAGGTTTGACACATCTTATTGTTTGCCTAGTTGTTGGCTTGAAAATAATGCTGATATTCCTTACAGTTGTATATATTAATTAACCTTCTCCAGAAAATCCTAAGGATATTCTAATACTGTGTGCTTGATGTAAATTATTGTAAGGCATCAATCATTGTTGTTTAGCATTACAGGCAGAAGTCTCTATAGATGTCAACCAAATGCTTTCACTTGCCACAATCAGTAAGGGATGGTAGATTGTATATGCAGATGTGAAGAAGAAAGCCCCATCTCCTTCTTCAGCCAAATTCAAACTCATGCTTATTCTCCTGTTGCTTGCTTCCCCTGGGTCTGCCAGCTTTGGCCCCTTGCCAGGTCCTTGATGCGTTACCTCCTAACAACTCTTCTTAGCATCTCAGTTTTCCTGTAAAAAATCACTGAGTGGCACATAGAGGACATTAAAAACAAAAACAAGAAGAATACTTTGTGTTATCTGTTTCTATATCTACAAGAACTGCTCAAAATATACAGTGAACATTTAAATATTAGAAATGTATTATGGTAAAAGGCACATTGTCATGAATGCCTCTCAAAATACTCTCCATTACTTTGAACATACTTAGCCCATTGTTCTTGTCACTTTCTTAAGCAGTTCTGGAACCCCTCTTCTCGTGAGTATCTTTATAAGGTGTGATCCAAGCTACAGTGAATGCTCTTAGTGCCATCCAACAGAAAGGCAGGCTCATAAGAACATTACCAAGTGTCCTTATCTACTTTACCCACTGGATCTGGCATCATGTGTCTTCTGGCTCTTCCCTAAAGTCAAAATGGCCATGAAAGGTCAACATCCTGCATGGATTCAGCACACTGACAGGTAGCCAGAGCTGCACAACCAGAGATACTCATGAAAGAGGACTTCCAGAACTGCTTCTGAAGGTAGTAGGAATGATGGGGATACATGTGTTTGAAGTATCTTGGAAAGAGTTAATGGCAATGTGTCTCTTACTGTAATTTTTAAAATGTAAACATTCACCATAATTTTTATTGGACTTTATATGCCTATGTCTCTATCTACAGAAAGGGAGTGAGCCTGGTCCAGAACCAGTTTTTTTAGATGTACAAACCAGTTTTTTCATTTGCTTGTTTTTTTACATGGATTGCTAGTGTAAATACCACTGTGATAGTACAGACTGCATGATTTGTAATTAATCCTCTTGGAACCAAAAAGTTTAAATCAAAACTTATATAAGAATAATAAAGTTTGGAGAACCATTGGCATTTCCTCAGCTCCATGCCATGTTGGAATTTGGGGTGCTGGGAAAACAAGCAGCCAACTCACTGCTCTGGTAAGGAGCTATGAGCCTTCCGGTGCATGGGCTAAGAATCAAACATTAACACCACCTCACCCCCCACCCCCGTTAGCAAGTGGGAGCCAGAGATCTGAGTATCTCTTGGGAGGATCAACTTAACAATATAGCAAATATGGGGGATTTTCTATCATCTCTTGGAAGGCAAATATCTTTATCATTGTTTTGCACTGTTCTGATTAATGGTATTGCTCTGTTCAATATTCTGTTTTTATAAGTTTGGTATTTCCTTCCATTTTGCTGTACCTGATTGAAGGAACAACTATTGTGAACAAAACGAGACATACTATTGTATGTATTACTGTTGTCCTGGTAACCTGCTGTGAGGTTTTGTACCAATTTCACTGCACTGTCTCAGTTGGCTTTGTTCTGTCTTGTTCTGCTGTATTTTCCTACCTTCAAAATAATAATAATAATAATAATAATAATAATAATAATTTTTTTAAAAAAGAGATAACAAAATACCTTTGAAAACTCCCAACTCCCCCAAAGCTGATCCATGGGGAATGGATGAGGAGAAACACAAAAACAAAGCAACAGAATTATACAAGTTGCTTAAAAAGTAAATAACAACAATGAAACAGATTAGTAAGGTACTGAGCAAGCTGAAACATGATATAACTAAACAGATAATGGACTTAAAAAGCAAAAGGAGGAAAAGAAAGTGCTCTAAAGGATATAACTGCATGTATGTTTAAGTGTGTAGGATTGGTAACCATGTTGCTGAGTTTTTGTTTGTTGAACAGAACTGTTGCAGCTTCACTGTTTGACTGTCCACTTTGTATGCTTTAATTTTGTAACTTGAACAACTATATCTGAAAAGGCAATATGTAATTTATCAACTAGCAATTTCTTACTGTTTATTTTTTTTTTTAAATTCTGTACTGTTTCTACCCTTTTCTCTGTTTTGCTTTTTTTCTCTTTAAATAAACTTTAAAAAAGAATAATAAAGTTTAAGGTATAGTTTTGTTTTGTTTCATTCATTTTGACTTGTGGGAATCTGTTCAAATCTTGATCACTACATGCCATAATTTTGCTTTTAGTATTCACTGTGCCTTCAGAATATTAAAGTATCAGAGTTAAAAGTAAAAAACAACAACAACAAAAAAAACCTCTGTTGCTTTCCTAGGTGCCTTAAATACTAAACATTTGAATTAACTAATTTATTGAACATTTGAAGGTGGAATAGATAAATCATCAACTAGTCATGTATATTTGTTTCTGGACTGTGTCATATGATCTTTTCCTGGGAAGGTTTACATTTTTAATTATGTTTACTTTACAATAATATTAAAATAACTGCATTTCCTGAGTGCAATTCAATTGTACCATTAAGAAATGTGATGTTCTTACATCATCCCAGGCAGAATGGAGTCCAATGGAAATAAAAACTGTTCACAAATAACCCATACAAAATAAAATAGATTTGACTATGTTTAAAAGCATTTATAACAAGGCATTGTTTTTTATTTCTTAGATATCTTAGAGTCACAGCTTTGAGAAGTTAGGAGGTTCCTTTCATTGATTTAGCTTGGTGTAGTTGAGGAACTATTTTATACTATGCACTTATTTGGCCCATGCTGCAAGTACAGTGGATAGATAGTGAAGAGGCCATACCCTCCTGGATATCCCCACATGGTGGTGCTCAACCTAGCTTTCTTGAACTTGCATTCATTTTATTCTGGGGAAGTCACTTAAAGCCATTGAGCTAGAGTGAGAGAACATCCCACACAGTCTATAAAACTTTCTAAATCTGCAGTCACCTCACATTTCCCAAAGCTCTTCTAAAAATACTTTTTATTGTACTTAGGGATGAGTATATTATTAAACTCTGAAGCTCCTTAGGCTTAGTTTAAAACAGATCATGCCCCTGGGGATGCTGGCATGGATCCATTGCCTAAGGCTGTGACAGAGTACTTACTGTACATGCTCTGAGGGCCCTGCCTCCTGTACTGATTCCAAAAGCAAGCCAGTGGTCAAGAAATGGAGGGGTGCTCTGAGGTCGTTTGCTTCACCTAGCTTGACTCTTCTGCCTTTTGGATGAAATAAATTTACGTAATATTTGTTAAATCTTGAAATAATTAATTTGACCTGGATAGCAGTGTTGATCACCCATAACAAATCAAGGGGCACTTAACAGTGTCAAATATGTTGCTACCTATGGGGGGGACTATGGAGCTGTTTCTAAACACTATTAGAGCTTTGTGGAAGAGAAGGGTCCTGGCACGGAAGGTCTTCTGGCTAGTAGAGATGGGAGGTTTTTAACTTACATTTTTAGTTTGGTCCCCTTTGATCTCTGGAACTTTTGTCTTCTCACTGTCAAATAAGGAGACCTGCTTGATATAGTGCTCCTGTCTTTAGAAGAACTAAAAAGCCTCCTTCCTATCTTCACCAGGCCTCCAGTGTCCTAGCCTTCTTATCTAAAGGTCTAGACTGACAACTGTTGACTTCTTTGCCTGTTTCATTTCCCCATGATGCTATCTCTAGCCATATGGCCATAGAGTCTCATCTTTTACCGTACATATTCAGTAGGAGAAGCCTTTACCAGTAAATTGTAGCCCAGCGGGGTTCTGATCATGTGGAACTAAAACGCTTGATCATCCAGAATAAACCACTGCTTTCTTGGCTGTCCAGGCAAGCAGGAGTAAACAGGCACCCTGCTGACTGTGTTGTCTGGAGTTACTGTCTTGAGTCCGCTGCAGGAAGTTGGACAACAGGTCATTTCCACTGCCTTCTCAGATGTCAGTTCCCTAACTTTGGCCAGTCTTCACTTGTTAACTAGCATCTTTCTCTGAACAAACCTCTGCATGTGCAATAATAGCCCTCTCTTGAGCCTTAATTCTAACAGGTCTGGAAATGCAGATGTAAAACCCAGAGGATCCTGAGTAACACAAACTACTTGAGTTTCTAAACAGACAATTTAGCGGACATTAGCTATGATTCAGCTGGATAACATGAAAGCCATCTATTACCTTCTCTAACCAACGAGACTGGAATATGGGCTGGTGCCATGAATGTAAGGGTTGGGCCTCAGTATCTCTGATTATACTTCCTTGTCTGTGTTCAGCTCTTGACATTAAGAGGAGATTCTTGACACCTGAAGAAATAGGCCCTTTTCTACCCGCTCGTACCTACAATACTGAAAAATACACAAATGTTGATGAGGTGGGAGGGGGTGCAAAAATATGTTCAAATATATTTGATTTTTTTATTCCTTCTACTTTTTCTTGCTCTTACTTCCGTCACAGCCTTAGTGACAAAGAAGATATTTATACTGTTTGTTTTCCCAGAGCAGTTGATAGTCATGTAAACATATCCAGTTTAATGATCAAGAAAGAGGATAGATAACTATTCCTGCCTGCCCCTTTGATCTTGCTCTGCATAGACTGGCAAGACACAAGCATTTTGAATGTACCATTTCTATAGAGAGAGCTCAGAACTGTAAAAACCTTCCTTACTCCAAATCACCGTATAAACCAGCTGGAATAAAAACCCTCCACAAAGCTCTATAACTAGCTTGTTCCTTCCGCACAGGTACCTTGACAGTTACAAATCTGAAGCTCCACATAAAAAAAAAATTTAGGAAAATGAACAGATTTTCAGACACACCACTAAACAAAATACTTTCTTCTTCAGTCTTTTTTCCATGGTCTTCTACATTTCTTTAAGATCAAGTGGGGGAAAAGAAACCCAGAACATGAAAATGATAGGCTCTGTATACACTACATAACTGAGTACAGGGTTTAAACTAGTCTTTAAGACTTGTAGTCTGTTTTCTGTGTGAAAGTATGATAAGTGCATGCTTGTCTTGGGTTATGGGTGAAATGGAAACTGGTGTTGACATTTACTGTGATCCTCAGGAAGTTGCATCACTTCTCTGAACCTTATTTGCCTCAGCTGTAAAATATGAAACTTGAAGTAAGATCATCTTTAAGCTAATAAGGAGGCTTGAAAGATTTAGCCCAAGTTGGTGTTCCAGGGAAATGTCATGGTTTCCAGTACTTCAGATATCTCCTTTGATTTATTGATAGGCAATATTAAATTAGCACAAATTAAGTAAATTGGAAGGTAGTTTCCTATTTACAACATTTAGTGTGTTGGATCCCAAGTATTATTGGGTTGTTAAATAGTGGCTGTGCAATTTATTTGTCAAAAAATTAACACTTAATTAAATTAACATGTATTGAGGAACTTCTTGAGTGTGAGGATTTATGCCAATTACTGTTTTGTTTGGACATCTTTAATCCGTGTCACACTAATTTAACAAAGCACTTCTATATAATTTCATTTGACTTTCATGCCAACACAGTTAGTGTGCTGGCAAATACAACCATTTTATAGATTAGAAATTTGTATCTCAGGGATGTCACATAGAATACTGTAGTTTGATACCTTCAGTCTAGATTCCAAAGAGACAAGAAATGGAAAAAAACATGGTAAGCAAACTTTTTAATGAAAATTAAATGCCCAGCAATAAAAATGAAAATGATGATAATGGCAGCTAAATTTTAATGAGTTTTTAAATTTTATTTTAAAGAGAATAAAACCAAGCAAAATAAAACAGAGTAAAGCCAATCAAAACAAGACAGTGTAAGTAACACAGGATTTCAAAACAAGATAATAGAGAATCAACTGGTTATTACCATAATGCCTCCTGTCATCCTCAAAACAGCTGCAAATACCTTTAGCCACTGTAAAATCAAACAAAACAGAATAGAACCAATAAAAACAAAATAATGAATGCAATATAGGACCTCAAAACAAGACAATAGTAAATCCAAAATGGCTACCATAATATAGCTTGCAATCTTTGAAACGGCTTCCCATGCTATCAGACGTAACAAAATCAGACAAGATAAAACATAATAAAACACAACCAAACAAAACAATGAGAATTATACAAGATTTCAAAACGAGAATAAGGAATTAACAATGCTACCACCTTCAGAAGGAGATTCCAGATGCTGCATTTCCTATTGTTATCCTCCAAATGGATGATAAGACTACTAGCTTTAGGCCTGCAAAGTCAGTGAAACACTAAACACTACAAGCATTAAGCTGTATTTTACCTCATTAGCTACCGTCACAGCTTGTGTTTCTCTGGGTCAGCCGGTTGCTCATGAGGGTTAGGGGGTGGGGGTGTTAGTTCTTCTTGTCTCCCTGCCCATGCATGGAAGGGGCTGGCTTCTGGCTCTTCCCAAGTCAGCCCACACATGGTGTGGACTCACAGGAGGTCTTAGCTTCTTGTTGACAACATTTCTGCAGCCTGGGAATGGCACTGACTCTCAGGAGCATGCTGGCCTCTAACTTTCTTCTCCAGTCAGCCCATGCATGGTGCCAACCACACAAGAGGTCTTAGCTTCTTGTTGACCTCTTGTTCTCCTCCCCTGCAGTCTGCATATGACCTTTTAATGAGTTTTATTGTGTGCCTTCAGAGTGCTTCATATGCACTCACTAATTTAATTCTCACAACAGTCTTAGGAGCCAGATATTGAAATTATTCCTACTGATAATGAATGTAAGTTCCACCAGGACAGGATCTTTTGAGATCTTATTTGTTCACTTCAATTCCTGACAGTCAGAATAGTATATAACACAAAATAAACTCGCCATAAATAATTTTCCTGTTTTACAGATAAACTGAGACTCAAGATAATTAAGTTACTGTGCTTAACTAAGGTAATTCAGCTAATACAGGTTCATGTAAGATTTGAATATAGGGAGCCTAATCTGTAATTCTTAAGAATACAAACTATATTTTAATTAAAAATGGAACAAAATAGCTCAGTAATCAAAACTAAGTGTATGTGTCGTGAAGGGAAATTTTAAATTAATCTTAGAAAATTATAACTTCTTATCAGGGAATTTAAATTCTTGCAGAAAAAACACCCACATTTAATTGATGGAAATTCTTCAACTGAATATATATTCATTATGGATTAATAATGATCAGGCTTGGGAAACAGTTATTTAACCGATTATTCTAACACTTCTGTGTAACAGTGCATTCTTTTGATATGTTTGATAATTTATGTTCTTACCCAGGTTGTTTCTTACAAACTAGTAAAGTAAGTATTGTTCAAATTTCTAAATGTCAGAGTGACACTGTGACGGGTTGTAGAAACTAGTAGTGGGCTTGGAGGGAAGAATGCAGATTTGCGTCAGTCAAAAATGAAATATTTAAGAAAAATGATAATCAGAAAATTTCTTTCTTTTGTGATGAGGATAGAACCCCAGGGCCTTACATGTGCTAAGCACACACTACCACTGGGCTACACTCTGAGCCCCAAGAAAGATTCTGACTTGCAAAATGCATGAGTGAACATCTAGAAATAAAAATAAGAAGTGATAGATTGTCTTTGAAAAGTCAAATCTAAAGCCACAATCTTGAATGGGGTTTTGGTTTCAACATGAAAGAGCTAGAATGTGAAATGTAATGCCTAATTTCACCCAGGAGTTAATGTGACATGACAGCTCACCTGAAAATGAGCTGCAAAGAAATACTTAATATAAAAATGACATTGCATGATCTCAATCATTGAAATACTGAAAGATTTTTAGCACAGCATAAGTAAATATTTCAGTAAAAAGTTATATTCTCTAATATAAAGAGCCTGTGTTTATAATTACTTCTTGCTTTACATTGATAGTCTAGAAAGGAAGGCCAAAAGTTCATTCTTCTTTATTTTATAACTTTTATATAGTTATAAAACTAATAAGTGCACATTCCTTAGAGAGTGTATAGAAAGTTTAAATTAAAAAAATTAATATTTTTCTGTTGTGAGGAGTATGCACCTATGTGAAGTCATTAGGAACTAAAAAGATCAGTGTCTTCTAGTTTTATCCCCATGAAATAAAAAAAATAGAAAATAATAGTACATAGTTTTATATTTAAGGAAATAGATATGCTGGCTAAGGCAAGAAAATAAATGGATGCTAAAAGCATGCTCATTAGGCTGTATCTGTTTCTACGTGGAGCTCCTCTTCTATACTTAGTATATTATGCAAAAAATGGGTAAAGATATGTCAAGTTGCATATTTCATACTACAGGTTAGTTTCATAGTCTCTAAGTCATCTCAATCCTGATATAATAACTTTTAAAAAATAGTACCAGGCCCAGTTGATTTCATTGGTAAATTTCACCACACAATTAAAAAAAGAAAAAAAGTGACACCAAGTCTATCTCATCTCTTCCAGAAAATAGAAGCAGAAAGACTTCCTAACTCATTCTATGAGGTCAGTATTACTCACATGCTGAAGCAAGATAAAGGCATTACAAGAAAGAGGTATCTACCAATAATTCTTATGAGCATATATCAAAAATTCTCAACAAAATATTCACAAACAATAATATGTAAAAGAATTATACCATGACCAGGTGGCATTCATTCCAGGTATGCAAAGCTGACTCAGCATTTGAAAATCAGAATAATCCCCCACATCAGTTGGTAAAAAAAAAAAAATTAGGTAATCATGTCAATGTATACAAATAAAATGTTTGACTAAGCTCCTATTCATGATTAAAATTTCAAAAAACAAATATCAATAAATGAAGAATACAGAGGAACTTCCTTGAATTCATAAAAAAAAAAATACATCTACCAAAAGCCTACAGCTATCACATACTAATGAGTAGCAAGCTAAATGCCTGCCCTTTAAGATAAGGAACAAGTCACTGCAACTCAACTGTTGTACTAAAAGTCTGCCTAGTGCAGTTAGAGCACAAAAGGAAATAAAAGGGACTTAGGTTGACAAAGAAGAAATTAAACTGCTTTTTGTTTGCAAATGAGATGATTTTGTCCATAGATATATCTTAAAGAATTGACAAAAAACAAACTTGAAGAACTAATGAGGAAATATAGCAAAGTTGCCAGGGATTTAGCTCAGTGGCTTAAGTTGCCTGCCTGGCAAGCGCGGGGTCATGAGTTCGATACCCAGTACAAAAAAAAAAAAAAAAAAAAAAAAAAAAAAAAAAAAAAAAAAAAATATATATATATATATATATATATATATATATATATATATATCAAAGTTTCACAGCACAATATTAATCTACAAAGGTAGGTGGCTTTCTTATATACCAGTAATAAATACCTGGAATTTGAAATTAAATACAAAATTTATAAGGACACCCCTCCCCCCACAAAAAGATAGAATGGAAAGAAGGAGGAAGGGAGAAAATTATCTAGATACAAACACAAAAATAAGTCCAATCTCTATATGTGAAAAACTGTAAAACTGAGGAAAGAAAAGAAAATTAAATAGAAAGACTCCATATTCATGGATTAGAAGACTCTATATTGTTAAGAGGTTAATTATCTACTTGACCTATAGATTGATTAATTGAAGAGGCAAAAACCTAGAATAGCCAGTGGAATTCTGAATAACGAAAAAGTGGGCAGACTTGTACAATCTTATTTCAAGACTTCTTACAGAGCCACAGTAGTCACTGCAGTGCAGTATTGGTAAAAGAACAGGCACACAGGTCAGTGGAAGGGTTTGTTTCTGGTAAGGACTTTCTTCCTGCCTTGCAGAGAGCTGCCTTCTTACTGTGTGTCACGTAGCATATCCTTGCTTCATATGCATGGAGGAAACAAGGTAGGGAGTGAACAGTGGGGAAGGAAAGAGATATCTCAGCGTATCTTCTTACAAGGACACTAAATCCCATCATAAGAAGCACCCCCATGACTTCATCTAAACCTAATTATCTCCAAAGAGCCCCATGTCTAATACCACTGTATTGGGAACTAGGACACCAAATGTGTATTTTGAAGGGTACACTTCAATCCATAACACTATTCAGTTTAAAAAAAGATAATTTTATCTACAAGTCATTCTAGAACAATGAAATATTCGTAAGCAAAAAATAAAACTAGGCACAGACCATTCACTTTTCATAAATATCAACTCAAAAAGGATCATAGACTAAAATGTATTATGTGAAACTATAAAACTTCTTGAAGAAAGCATAGGAGAAAATCTAAATGGCTGTGGGATTTGGCAACCAATTTTTTGTATGCAACACCAAAAGCATGATTCATGAAAGAAAAATGTGATAATCTGGACTTTATTAAAACTAAAACTTCTGATCTTTAAAAGGAACTGTTAAATGAATAAAAGACAAGCCACAGGTTGGAAGAAAGTACTTTGAAAACACATATCTGTTAGAGAACAGATATGTATCCAAAATATCCAAAGAATTCATAAAACTGAGCAACAAGAAAACAATCCAGTTAGTAGATAGACAAAGGATCTGAATAGACTCTTCACTAAGTAAGCTTTGCAGATGTAAATAAATATATAAAAAGATACTCAATATTCATTGTTAAGGAATTGCACATTAAAATGAGATACCATCATTCACCTATTAAAATGGCTGAAATAAAAAAATCTGTCAGGGTCAATTGCACAGCAAGGACGGGAACTCTCATTCATTGCTAGTAGGAATGTAGAATGGCACAGCTATTTTGGCAGTTTCTCTCACACTAATGCAATCTTGCCATAGAATCTGGTAGTCATGCTCCTAACTACTCCAAATAAATTAAAAACCCTGTTCACACAAAAACCTACATATACATGTGTCTCGCATCTGTATACTTATGAGCAAAACCAAAAAGCAACCAAAATGTCATTCTATAGGTGAATGGATAAAAAGGAAACTATGGTATATTTATATAAGAGAATATTATTCAGCAGTAAGAAGAAAGAAAACTTGTAAAACATCTGAATGAATCTACATTCATGTTTTTAAGTGAAAGAAACCAGTTTAAAAAGGCTATATTACTGTATAATGCCAGTTACATGCATTCTAGAAAAGACAAACCAATTGCAACACAAAAAAAGATCAGTAGTTGCCTTTGATTTAGGGAGAGAATATGGTTGGATCAGTGAAGCAGAGAAGCTTTTGTGGGACAGTGAAACTATTCTGAATGATATTGTAATTATAGATATGTGACATCATGGATTTTTCAACACCCATTTATACTCTTCACAATGCAAGAAAAAATCTTAATTTATGCACATAAGCAACAACAACAAGAGGATCGAAGATGGAGATGGCCAACTGAGTGGTGACATGATAGAGAGCCTTTTTAAAAAAAACCAACTCAGATGCTGTAATCTGATAACATGGAGAAAGCCAGACAAAAGGAGAGGAATTCTCACGACCCAGGAAGAAACTGAGGAAAAAGAAAAGGAAAAAAAAGAAGAAGATGAAGCGTGGGCGGAGGGCTGGAGCTGGGCAAGCTCTGGTCACTGTACTGGCATGTCTTAGAATCAGGCAACTCACAATTGAGCTGAGATCGCAGCCCTGCTGAGAGTGGGCATTGGTGAGCTCGAGACCCTCGACTGGAGGAGGCACTGTGGCAGGGAGTAGAAACAGCAAGTCGAGCTGCACGAACCTTGGTGAGTGATGGGAACTGGATTCCCTAGAGTGGGAGGACTGGCTAGATGATATTTTGGAGTTGGGCAGGGCCAACTTGAATCAAAACCGGAGGCGGCCAACAGCTCCTGGTCCAAAATAGATTGGTGGGATCTGCTTGGGCTGGGCCAGGCCCCTGGTTGAAACCCAATAGCCAGGGATGAGGCTGTCCTGAGCCAGTGGCATCCCCAGGGAACACACAAGCTTGCTAAAGTATCCACTGGTTGACTGATGTAAGGGGAGGGGCCGACTCACATCGTGCACCTCGCAGATTGGCAGCAGACTGGGGGGACGGCACTTCTCTAGCCAGTGCGCTGCAGAAAAACTGTAAGCAATATGAAAGGCCCGAAGACCTCCACCACCCACCTGTCTGAAGGGGGCTGGAAACATGACAAGACAGAGAAACAGCAAAAGGCCTCCAACCACCGAACCAGAGAAAGTGAGTCCAGTAGAGGTAAATGCAGAGGAGGTTGAGGGCAGCAAACATGTAGTGTCAGACATGGCCTCATTGGAAATAAAGAAATACTTCCATGACCTCATTGATGAATTTAAATCTGAAATTCTAACTCAGGTGAAGCAAGATATAAGAAGATTAATTAAAGAAATCCTGGGTAATCCTCAAGTAGACACAAATGAAAGAATGGAGGAACCCAGAGAAAGGAGAGAAACCTTTGATGAAGAATATAAACAAAATCTAGAATACATGAAACAGATCCAAAGAGAATATCAGGAAATTAAAAACTCCATTGAAAGCTGGCAAAGCCTTTTAACAGAAACTAAAGACAAACTTTCAAAACTTGAAGATAGATTTGCAACCTATGATCGCAAAAGGAAGGATCTCTTAAAAATAACAAGGAACCAGGAAACAATGATACAAAAGCTAGAAGACAACAAAAGGATTTATAACCTAAGAATAAAATATATGAATGAAGATGCAGCGACAAATACAAATGAAGTAAAAAGTCTATTTACAGAAATAATTAAGGAAAACTTCCCAAACATAAGTAACAGAAGTGGAAGTTCAGATAAGTGAGGCATACAGAACTCCAGCCAGCTACAACCAAAACAGATCTACACCCAGGCATATAATAATCAGGATCCCAGAAATCCATCACAAGAACAGAATATTAAAAGCAGTCAGAGAAAAGAAACAGATTACCTATAAAGGAAAACATCAAAATCACAGCAGACTTCTCGATGCAAACCATCAAATCAAGAAGAGTTTGGGATGAAATATTCCAAGCCCTGAAAGAAAATAACCTCCAGCCCAGAATGATGTACCCTGCAAAACTGTCTCTCAAAATTAATGAAGAGACAAGATATTTCCACGACAAAGAGGAACTGGGGAGTTTGTGACCACCAATCCAACACTGCAAATAATACTGAAGGACATTCGAGAGAGAGAGAGAAAAGAAAATCATTGGGATTCCAGGAACAATGGCAGAAAAGCCTCAAAGAAAGGGGCAGACAGTGGAATGAAGGAAAAAAGTAAGCAAACAATGACAGAAAAATAGCATAGCAGAGATAAGACAGAGAAGATTGGTTATGTCGCTGTTTTATCTTGACTGATTTTATTTGAATCTGGTATGCTTGAGAGTATCAAGTCTGAGAGTAGGGGCAACTACTCTGAAGATAACAAGATTCAATAGGATACCCATTCTGGTTTGATTATTAACTGCCTTTGAAGTCCTATAATGTCTCCAATGTTTAGATTTTATTAATAGTGTAATGCAGTGCTAAGTTTAACTATACTGTTTGACGATAGACAATTTTATTGAAAATAACAAGAGACATCATAGTAACTACCATAGATCACCTAGTATTGTGATTTTATATGTCCTTTTTATTTCATGTTTCTCTAGGAATTTATATTGTTGACTTGTTTTGATTTGTTTCTCCCTCTAATACAGAAAGGCTAGGTATACATGTACAGACTTATACATGTGTAGAACTTCTAAGTAGTTTATGAGAATGTATTATAGTTATTGTAAAGAAAAAAAGAGAGGAAAAATATTCTAAAGGATATAACTACATGTGTGTTTGAATGTGTGGGATTGATAACCATGTTGCTAAGTTTTTGTTGGATAGATGAACAAAACTGGTTGTAGTCTTACCGTTTGGATGTCCACTTTGTAGGCTTTACTTTTGTAACTTGAACAACTACTTCTAAGAGGAAAATAATGTATTATCAACTAGTGATTTCTTACTGGTTGCTATTTTTGCTTTGTTTTGTTTTTGAAATTTTGTAATATTTCTACCCTCTTTCTGTTTCATTTTTTTTCTTTAAATAAAAGAACAATAACAAAAACAAAACAAAACAAAACAACAACAGGAGATTGGAAATCCAAGATTGGAAACCAGAATCTGATAAAAACACTAACTGTATCGCAGCATACAAAACAACCTCACTGAAGAGGGGGAGGGAGGGAGCTGCTGACCTAAGTAACTTTAGAAATGAATGGGATCTGTTAGATTAAAAACAAAAGAAACTATGTATGAACACTGCACTGCAGTTGATAAAATTGTTTGCCTTGGAAATACAGGCTGGCAATTCCAAAAATGGCCATACTGTGTACTGGAATTGAACAGTTAAGTAAATGGATGGCAGATGGTGAAAGCTTGGGCTGTCACCCTGGACTGAAAGTTTACAGATAAGCAAGAAAAACTAGAGTGATCCATATGGTACTGAACTAGAATTGGAGAGATCAGTAGGAATTCATGTTTAGCTTAATATAGATACAGATGGTTACACACGGAAATATGTGTGTATATGTGTGTTTTGATACATGAGAACAGCTGAGGGGGTTTTTTAGGTAACAATACCCAGAAGCAGCAAGAAACCTAGTTCCAGACCATGGTTTCTAATACCACTCTTTAATGAAAGAGCCAGGGCCCTTTGGAGAACTGGCTTTTTTAAAGATGGGAAATGTACGGGAGAAGCCTAGAGTGCCTGTGGTAGAAAGTAAGGAAGTGCTAAACAAAACAAACAAAATCCACACACCATGATGCAATATGTCAGAGACATGAGAGCCAAGTGAAGAACTCCCAGTGGTCAAAGATGAAATAATTTGAGCAAGAAAATAAATGACCTATTGGATTGTAACCTAAAATATAAAATAAGTATCCTTGAGTCAGTCTTGATGTAAACAAATGACTGAGTAAATGCACGTTGGGGAAAAGGCAACTTTCTTATGTAGATGCTCACTTATGTAGATACTCTGCCTTCAAAGAACAAAATTCCTCACGCCCAAGTGTGAGCTGCACACAGTGACTGTCTTCCAAAGGTAGCTTTGTGTGGAAAAGGGAGCAGGGGAAGAAGCTCCTTTGCAGGGGACAAACCTGACAAACATCGTCATAGCCAAGTGATCAAGGTCACTATCAGCAGGAATAAGTTGTGTAGATAATGTGTGTTCTTGATACAATGTGATAAAAATGGCTCTTTACTTTGTGGTCTCTTCCCCCAAACCAAAAACCAAAACCTAGAACATAAACCCAGGAGGCAAAAGGGGAAACCTAAAGAACTGGATTTGGGGAAGAAAATGAAAGAGAGAGAGAGACGGTGACAGAAACAGAGACAGAGACAGACAGAAAGAAAAGAAAAGAATATATATGCATTCCTCAAAACTGTAGAACCATCAAGGTTATCAAAAATAAATTTAAAAAATTATAGCCAAGAGGAATCTAGGGAGACATGAGGACTCAATTCAGTGTGGTATCTTGGATTTATTTCTCCTTTTCCTAACAATGTACCAATAGTTGGTAACAAATGCACTATAATAATGTAAAATGTCAGTAATAGGAAAACTGGCTATAAGTGTGCAAGGGAACTCTGTACTAGCTTCATGATTTTTCTATAAATCTAAAACTATCCTAAAACTAAGCTTTATTTTAAAAATGTTACCCAGACTTCTTGTCTAAGGGCTGCTATATTACACAACTACAGGACACAGTGATGTAAAATTCAGTGTGAATGATCTCCTCAGTGAAACTCTGCATTATAAATCCTGCCTCACGGGTTTGCTCAGGAGGGGAAGGCTGGGCTGATGCAGTGACTAGGCTTTCTGATAGAGGAATGAAAGGCACTTTTGCCTCTTGTTAATAGGCATCAGCCCAACTGCATATGAGCAGAGGGCACAAGCAGAGCCAGGTTAGGAAGGCCTGACTGGCTTCTCCTGTCCTGGTCTATGATTTGTACTTCAAGCCCTTGCTCCCCAGTGACCTAGGTTAAGGGGAGCATGGCATGAATGCTTCAGCCTCCTGCATCAGGAGCCAATTCCAATGGGCCAGGGAAGTCCAGGGATATGGGCATTGCCTCCAAAGGAGCAGCATCACCATTCCTGAGCGCTGAGGAGAACATTTTCCAGATCTGAAGAGATGCTACATTTGCCTGTCTACTTGCATAAGAGGCTAAAAGAGAAAACATTTATTGACTTTTCTGAAAATTTGGACATTCAACCAAAATATGTAAATGAAATATTAAATACTCATAAATTATGAGACCTTCTCTTTGGTGTTTGGTTCATAAGTTGTGTTCCACCAGAGTTTTAGATCATAAAACTCCCCTGTTCTGGGCCAAACTAATGGTCTTTCACTTTCTATTCCTATAAATTATAAACCCCAGATGTGTCAAATTATGTAATGAAAGCTGTATAAAATTTGTCTTTTAAGTAACTTCATAAATTTCTTGTTTTATTGAGGATTATTGGTCTTATTTTAATGGAACAGAAGAAAAATTAACCTTTTGTATTTTCAGGTTTTTTTTTTCTTCATATTGCAAGGAGAACCCTACATTGTTAGAACAGAAAAGGAAAATGCTTTTTGGGGGGCCAGTTATTTGAATACAGTAGGTCCAGATGCTAAGATAAACCTCTTGCTGAAACAAATGTATGTTTTTGTGTTCAGTCTTGAATCTTATCTGCCTGCAGCAGCAGCAAGCTTAATAACAAACAAGGTTCAAAGAGATGCAACTGCTATTTCAGCCTCTTGCCTAATGTTTTCAAAGGGCTCTGTAGATCTGGT
Organism: Hydrochoerus hydrochaeris; assembly: GCA_004027455.1. Taxonomy (NCBI): domain Eukaryota; kingdom Metazoa; phylum Chordata; class Mammalia; order Rodentia; family Hydrochaeridae; genus Hydrochoerus; species Hydrochoerus hydrochaeris. The sequence goes on from PVLA01004852.1 coordinate 103,742, forward strand.
CATTATGCCATCCCTAATCAAACTCAGAAAGCTTATCGTCTGTTTCCTACAGCCTTTCAACAAAACATGGTTTATAATCGTTAGTAGAACAGTAAATGGGTGTAAATATGTGTAATAGTTATATCTCTGAGACATTCTTTAAGAACATCTTTTAAAGGCTCTCTAACTTGCCAGTGAATTGTTTTTCATTTTCAAGTTGCTATACTTTGCAATTACTTTTCAGTTGCTTTCCAAAATTTACTCTTCACCTCATGAGAGATACAATTGTTACGGTGAAAGTAAGTTAAATAGATGCCATTTGAGGGCCATCGATGTCAATTAGAGATTGTTTTAATCTCTTTGTGCTGGATAATACTGCAGGAGACAGTACTGATTACAGAGAAATTATGACTAAGGATGTTGATAAAGAGGAATATTTTTAAGGCTCATAGATTTCCCTAGGATGAGGTGGAAGTCAGAGACCTTGGTTTTCTTCAAAGGACTTGTTCCTTAAATTGTCAGAAAATATGACTGGACTGCTCTATCAGCTGAGCTGGGAAGGGGCCTGTTAGCATTCGAAGGGGCTGCTGGAGGGGCCGGATGGAGCCTGGCTTGATGCGGGAGGCGGGACCAGATTCCTAAAACGTGAGCCTGTTGAACCCACTTGGCTCTATTGAATGGGGCTCCTGACCACCGCCGGTCCCCTCCCCGCTCTGCCCCTCCCTCAGCAGCGCCGACTGCTCCAGCCCTACCAGGAGGCCACGGTCCCTGGCCAGAGCCAGCTTCTGCCTGCTCACAGTGCTCCGCAAAAGCAGCCTTCCTGCCCAGCCAGCTTGACCGCAGGAGCCTGTACCTCATCCCCAGGTGCCAAGAGAGTCCCTTGACTAAAATCAGATCTTTTTCACATTGTAATTGGATCATTGCATAGTGGGTTTCATCCACAAAAAGTGTTTTCTAAAAAAATAAAATAAAATTCAGTGTTATCTTTCATGACGCTACATGTAGGAACATTTACCCAGTAAAAACTGCCAAGATAACTGACTAGAAAAAAACAGTTCAGTTGTCTTAATTCTCTCCACATTTGACCATACCATTTTAAATTCTTTTCTCAGAAACTGGAGGCATTCATTTTTACCTTTTTTTTTTTTTTTTTTTTTTTTGAGACAAGGTTTCACTTTTCAGTTCAGGTTGGCCTTGAACCCATTTACGGAGCCCAGGCTGGCCTTGAACTCACAAACTCAAGGCAATCTTCCTGCCTCAGCCTTCCGAGTGCTGGGATTACAAGTGTGCGCCACTGCCTGGGGCTGAGACATCTGTTTTTAAAAAGAAGTATTTTAGGTGTGTGGGATTGATGACCATATTTCTAGGTTCTTGTTGGATTGTCGAACAGATCTGTTTGCACTCTCACTGCTTGAGTGTCCACTTTGTGTGCTTTAATTTTGTAACTTGAAAAACTGTTTCTAAAAGAACAATATGTAATTTATCGACTAGTGATTTCTTACTGTTTATCTTTTTTTTTAAATTCTGTAATATTTCTATCCTTTTTCTGTTTTTTCTCTTTAAATAAAAAAATAAAAAGAAGTATCAAATGTTATTAACTTCACAGTCATTTCTCTGCAGATAATCAAACTAATCAAATACTATTTGCAGAAGGAAGCTAAAGCCACAGTCATAAAGATTGTGATAATGTGATCAATGTTCTTGAGTAAAAGATCTGAATATATATATTGTTTCTTCATATCCTGACGTAAATAATATGCAAGTACATTCTTATTTAAACAAAGTCAAAACTAAAAAATATGAATTTCAACATAAATAAGAGGGCTATTTTATTTGTCATATTGTGACTTTCCTGATATAATTTAGATAAATAGATAATTCCTATGGCAAGATTCAGGAAGAATCTAGTTCTTTTACAAATGCAGCTTGTATGTGATTATTTAAAAATGTTTTAAAAGTATTGAAGATGGACTGAAGATGTGGCTTAGTGAGAGAGAGCTTACCTAGCATATGCAAAGATCTGGGTTTGATCCCCAGCGCTGCAATGACAACAAAAGAAAAAAAGTATTTTAAACATAGAGAAGTATTATGTAACACAACTAAACAGTTTAAAAAAAAAAACAGTAGGCATACTTCTCTGCTTACTGCACAGGTTAAGGATGCAAAATTTGTTGTACCTTTCCTAAATCACATTCCTCTCCACAGAGGAAGCTACTCATCTGAATTTTATGTCAGCTTATTTACTTATTTTCCATTATAATTTAACCACTTTTCTCCCAAAATAGTACAGTGTTTAGTCTTTTCTGGATTTGAACTTTATGTAAATAGAATCATATTTTGTATATGATTTTTAAAATTGTACTATATTCCAGTGTATGAATATATTCAATTTATCCATCCTACAGCTGATTTAGATTTGGGTTGTTTCTGGTTTCTTGCTATGATGACTGGTTCTGTATTTAATAGTTTCTTTGACATATTTCGTAGACTACACAGGTAGATAGATATTGAGAAGTGGCACAGCAGTATAACATATGCCAGATTTTCAGCTATAGTAAAGAATGCCAAAATTCTTCCAGTTTTCCTGTTTCTGTTCTCACAGGCAATGAATGAGATGCCCAATGTACCACATCCTCTCCAGGATTCCAAATTATTTGATCTTAGTTTTTTCCAGAGTAGCGAGTATGAAATGGTATCCACTTAGGGTTTCCATTTTTATTTCTCTGATTAGGTGTCTTCTCATGTATTTATGAGCTATTTATGTTTTCATTCACTCTACAAATATTGTTTGAGTATCTCCCAAGTGCCAGGCACTTTAGGTCTCTCCTTTGCTTCTTTGCAGTGGGTTTGCAATGGGTTTGAATCAATTGCCCGTTTTTCTATTGGACTGTTGTTCTTTACTGAAGGAATTCTGTATATGTTCTGGGAAACCCTTTCACTGATAATAAATGTGTTGCAAATATAGTCTCCAAGTTTGTGTGTCTCTGTGGTATTTTCTGATGGACAGAGCTCTTCATTTTTATATGGTCAGGCCATTTTCTGATACTGTCTTCTAAAAGCTTTAGAATTTTGCCTTTCACATTTAAGACCTTACTTCCTGGAATATATTCTCATGTTGTAGAAAGAATGAATCGAATTTCTTTTTTTTTTTCTTTTTGCCCCATATGGCAAACTAATTCTCCAGCCACCATTATTAAGTGGTCTGTTCTTTGCCTGCTGATCTACAATGCCCGCTTTGTCCTGAGTTATGTCCCTACATGGGTGTGTGTGGATCTGCTTGTGCATTCTTCTATTTCATTGTTCTATTTCTTTCCCTTTCTCTATTGCAGATCTCCTATTCCACTGTATTAATTACCCATAAAAATAAAAGAATAATAATTATTGTTTGGAAAGATAAATGTACAGTGCCTGACACATACTAAGCACTTTAGTAGGGAACAAATTTTAACATGTTTTTAAAACAATATAAAATTTTGTAGAGAATTAGTAGACATTCAATAGACACAACCACTTTTTCTGCTGATCAGAGTTACTATGACCTAGAAAAGTCACTTTTGGGCTGGGGATGTGGCTCAGTGGTAGAACTCTTGCCTTGCATGCATAAGGCTCTGGGTTCTATTCTCAGCACCATTAAAAAAAACTCACTTGCTTCCTTCTCCCTTGAGGACTGTCATTCCAGAGGGGTCCTGCCCCATATCCGGGGGGGGAGGCATGCTGCACAAAAGTTAAGGACAACCTGGACAAACCTTGCTTCCCTCTCCACATCCTCTTTGGGAGCATTTAGGAGAAGATCAAACTGCGGGTTCTTTTCTCACCCTCAGTGAGCAAACTTTTAGGAAGGTTAAATGAAGAAGTCGTGGCTTTGATAGTTTGTTTCCTTTTTCAGATTTGAGTTTTCAAAGAAAAAGTGATGCTGGAAGAGTAAAGAAATATATTTGGAAAACACATTCGGTCATAAATATCTAGAGCATCTAGATTTCTATACCTTACTTCTGGGCATATCTTAGTTATTATAAACCACCTCAGGTTCTTTATAAAAGACCCCCATTTTTCTATGAAGGAGAAGGAAGTGCTGTATTTTAACTATTAATGAAAGAAATGTTCTCTGTTCTGTTGGTCTTGGACTTCCACAAAATGCTTGATTCCAGATGTTAAATTGTTTTTTCAGAAGCCTTGTTAGAGTGCCAGAGGATTAGATTTTCGAAGGCATTTCCAAACCCCAGCTGATTATCACAACACACAGGAATCCTAACTTTCAAAGCTTAGCTTTGGCCCTAAAGTGTATCAACAGCTGTTAAAAATATGTGCAAAGGCACAGGTTCACCAGACTGGGACCTGGTATCCTTATATGGTAAAACTGTGAGTAAATTTCCTTTTCTTCTCTGTTATCAGAGATTCAGTTCTGTTGTTTAAAGAACACTAAATTTCCTTGATTCTTTCAAAAATAATTGGAGCTTGATAAGCTCGATAACATGAGCTAGATTATAGTCTATTATATAACATTACATGTTTTAACAATTCTTTATTTTTATTAATTCTTGTATTGAGTAATGAATTTATCTTACATTTTATTTTAGCTATATATTCCTAGACTGCATTAAACAAAATAATCTTTCCTAAAAATATTTCATACATAAAATTGGTACTCTTTTGGAGAGATTACATTATTTCCTAGGGAACTGACTGTGCTTTTTCAAGGATGGAGACAAATAAAGTCCCCTCACCATATACCTTTACCATGATGAGGACAGGAGGGAATTAGGGGGAAGCAAAGAAAAACCTCTGAGCCATATCACCTCAGTGTGAAGTATGGAAGAGGGGGAAACTTCTTCAGTGAGAAAGTAATCAAGCTCAGGCAGAGATAGCAAAGACCCAGAGACTATAGTCACAGGAAGATGGGCTTGTCCACAGCAGAGGGAATATTGTGATTTGTCATGAGGGACTAGCTGTAAGAGCCAGGTGAACAAGTGGTAGAAGACCTCCCAAAAGATAAAACTCAGTATTTTCCACTAGCAGACTCATTGTTTCTGTGTTTATTTGTGTCACTTAACCAACTGCGTTGAGCATCTCATATAGACTACACTCAACAAATGCTTGTTGTCAAGAATTATAACGACAGTCTATAGTAAATGGGAGACCATCCCAGGCTTAAAATCTTTCAAATGTTTTGAATTAATTTTTTTAAAAAGGCACATTTTATTTCCTACTGTTGGCACTATGCCTAGAATTTGATACATGTAGGAATTTGAAAAACAGTCCTTTTTCTCTTCTCAATTGTGCAAGCACATTCTGCAGTGGTGGAATAATTCGGAAGGAAGCCCTAATGATATCATTGCAGAAATTACTGGAGGCCTGGGTAGGCTGGGGGTTCTGCTTTCATCAGTTTTTAAATCCTTTTCCAGCTATTGATTGGCCTCCACACCCCTGAGGCTGAGGTTCAGCTGACCTTTCTGTAGTTGCTTCAGATTCTTCCCTTTCAGAGCAGAAGCCAGCATGACCAGAATACTTCTAAGGAGACCGCAGCAGCAGTCCCCTTTGGAAACTTCAAAACGATAGTGAGACACAACGCTTACCCTCAGATGGCTCGGCAGTTGTCATCATGGCAGCTATCAGGAGCTTCAGATGTCTCTTTCACTGCGTTTATATTTAAGGCCCAATAGAATTAATTGTCTGCTGTCCTGGCTTCTGGATAGAGACAGATGTACACTCCATGGACACTTTGCTAAGAGCTGGTAATCCAGAAATGAAAGGCAGTCCTGCCACCAAATGAACTCATGCCGTTTAGTGAAGGAGACTGACACGGACTGCACTGCAAGGTAATGAACACAGCATTAATCCCCCGTCAGGGTCACCGTTTACTTTGTCAGCCAAATAAGCATCCTATTTCAGGCAGGCCTGATAGCATTCTAATTGTTTTTCCAGTTATACAAATTTTTCTTTATTATACCTGACTTCAACATTTTTAGTTTGGTTTTTAAATCATACTCTAAGCTACATACTGAGATCCCCCCCCCATCAGATGTTTAATTTATTTAACCCAGTGAGTTAATAGCAGGTTATTGGTATTTCTTAGACTTCCGCCTCCCTATCAGAATGTTCTTGGTTTGCTTCATCCATGATAGTGGCTAAATGTCTTACTATGCCCTGCAGTGTCTGTTGCAAGTCTCTGAAAATCTGTAGGCCACACCAAAACTGCCTGCTGCGGGTCCCTGCCAAGGTGCTCAGGTTGTGATCTACAAAGCATGTGCTTGAGTAGAGCTGGCTCTAAAGACATTATCTTGTCCCCATGGATGAACCATCCTCTCTACAGCAATCCAGCCCCCTTTGATGATAGCTCTACCCTTTCAGAGATTCTCCCTCCCTCCTTCCTCCTGCCATACTTGGAGTCCACACTCCTTGTTAGTTCTTGTTCCCTAAGGTTGCTACACCAGAAGGAAAGGGGTATTTTTCACTGGCTTGAAATAGTATTAAATGCTAATGTAGCAATGAATACCAACTGCTCTGGGAGCCTAGAAAGAACTATATATCTGCTGTGGAAATTAACCCTTCACTACAGAGGCAATGTTAATCTGGATCCAGAACTATATGTAGGAGGTCCAGGCAGATAAAGGTGAAGGGTATTTTAGGTGTATATGTGAAAAGCACAGAGGTGAAACAGAAAATCTCCATAGAACACTAAGATGTTTAATGTAGCCAGAACTCAAAGTGATGGGAGAAAAATTAGGAGGTTAGACTCTTAACACCAGGCTGCAATGATAAATAATTATGGGTTATCTTGTATTACAGCTTTAGAAAAAAATAATGAAGATGTTTCATTCAGGCTGTGCTGTGACCAGGTCTTGCTCTTTGGGGATATCTCTGCTGTAGATTGGAAAGACAAAACACTGGACTCAAGATCCTGAAATAGTTCACACTAGAAACCCTGGGCCTGGACTAACAGTGACTGTAGGAATGGAGAGGCAAGATGAGGTTGGAGGGCACTTGGCATCAGGCTGTGTGTTCTGTCTGCCTTCTGTTGGGATCTCCAAGTTGGCATGGCTTCTTTCTTCCAAGATTTCCATCCTCCCACCTTCCTACTCTTTTTGCACTGTCCCATGTAAGAAGCCCATTCATTGCTTCCACTGCTGTTGGGTACACAGAATTGCTGTCAAGGAAGTAAACAAAAAATTAAATGTTCTTATTCATTTGTACTTTTCCGTGCACCATTTTGTTCTGTTTGTCCATTCAGGCATATCTAACCTGCAGCCTGTGAGTTGAACACACCTGGCTTGCCTGGTCCATATTAAACAAAGAAAAATTATCTTGGACTGTATATTAAATATGTAATAGAGTGAATGTGTATAACTAACAAAACTTCCCTTATCCTTTAAGATTTTCTAGTATAAAGATGAGCATATCCAACCATGGACAATAGATTAAACATGAATAAGATGTGCATGTCAGTGGATGTAATTTTCTCTACTTAAAAATAATAAACTACATATAATGAAATTTGCTTTTTACCAATTTTTAAAATTAAGTAGATTTATATTACTAAAACAATAAGATTTCCAGGAAGTGATTTTTTTTCAAAAAAGCAGTAGAATCCATGAAAATATATACAACAAAGAAAAACACAAATCAAAATTGCATACTTTATGCATATAATTATGTAAATGTCCAGAAAATAGTTAACCTTGTTTGAATACTTTACCAAAAAAGCAAGAAGGAGTCAGGGAAAAGAAGGAAGAAGAGGAAATGAAATAAAGAAGCCAAAAGCAGAATTTTTTCAAGACAGAAAAATCCCTCTTTCATTCATTCATACATTGTGAAGGGCAAAGGAAATTAGAAAGTATGTCTTTATAATACTGCAAAAGAATTTAGTTTCATGGATCATTTTTTATTGTAACATCTGAAATTATTAGTGAAAAAGAGATGCAATGAATCTAATGTCACATTTTAAACAAGAAAATCCATATTATAAGCGTGGGCCTGCCTCAGAATGGCTGCGAGCTCAAGTTTAGCAGTTTAAAATTTCATGGTCTTTTAGTTTTAAAACAGAAGTAGTAATACCCCAAAAATGGATGTTGCAGGAGACAAATGACAGATTTAAGCAAAAAGAACTGAACTCTTTTAAATTTTATATATAGAATGTCCTGGTATAATCTCTACTATATACATGCAGACAGATACCAATATATATAACGTTTACCAATTTTAAGTGTGCAAATTATTATTTAGGATAATAAAATCCCTGGATCAATATTACAAAAAACTAACAATCAGTTCTTTCACTTTCAGAGTTCAAAAAGCCTCTTTTCAGTTTTAAATTGAATAGACAACCATTATTTTTAGTGCTTAAACACACAGTGGTGTTCCTTTGGAAATCTGATTAGTAGTAGCCATTGTCTAATTAGATGAAAACAATAATCTAAGAAAGCCTATCAGTTGTTATAGAAGCCAGATATTATAATTCAAGCATATTTCCAGATGCCAGCGAATTGCTGGAAAGCTGCAAGTTTAACTTTCCACTCTGATAGAGTTTTAAAAGAGGTCAGGGTACGTTTTACCATAGTGTCTAGCAATGTGAGTTTATTCAGACCTTTTGGCGACATTCCTGCACACTCAAGCTAAATCAATGAATCATCCATTGTTGGCCAGCTCCACTCTCAGTTGCTAAGAGATTTTTCAAGCATACTAAGGTTTTATTCTCGATGGCCTGTAGAAAGGGCAAAAAATATTAAGTTTTAAAATGTCTCATTTTTCCTAAATTAGTAATTAAAACTTTGCCCAGAACTTTAATTTGGGGGCAATGGGAAAGTCTGTGTGTAACTGGAGTCCTTTCTGCTGGGAAAATACAGAAATTACCTTGCCTATAATTCCAAAAATATGTGGGTGAAGGAAGTGGAAATGTTTAAAAAGCAGACATGGATATCAAACACAAAAACTCAGAGAGAAAGTCTAAACTCTGAAAAAATATAGTGTGTGTGTGTTCGTGTATGTTTCTAAAGAAGATTTTCTTCTATTTTTATTAAATATGCTCAAATTTTCCTTGTTTCTCTTTAAGTCACAAAGACCTTTTATAATGTTGCATATTATTTCAAGGCTCTGATTTTTAAAAATGTAAAAATTAAAAACTACCATATAAAAGTTTGTAATTTTAGCTTGTTTCTTATGAATGTTTATAGTCTATTCCTTATAGTTAATGACAATGTATTAAATAGCTATAAATAACTAAGAGTAGATTTTAGACATTCTCAACACAAATATGTGAAAAGTATGTGAGGTAATATATATATTAATTAGCTTGATTTGGTCATTCCATTTTACATATATATATATCATATATATATCAGAACAATGTTACCTGTCACAAACATAATTTTTGTTCATTAAAAATAATTTTTAAATGTTTATTATGCCTACACATATTTTATATATATTTATTTATGTTATTTCTGAATACTTTAAGTTTTAAAATATTTAATAGTTATTTTATTTCTGTTCTTTTTAACTTGGTAACAATTTGACATTGAGATTCACATAATTTATCATGGAGGCTAATATTTTATTTTAATAAGAGAAAAAGGATAATTGGGACTGTACATTTAAAAAGAGACTAATGAGCTTAAAAACAAGTTATTTTAAGCTTATTGGATTTAGATCTAATGATGAGGTAATCTTCTCTTTTAGTTCCCCAAGATGAAATCGTTTTTCATAAATGTCTCATGATGAATGCATCAACTATTTTTAAAGGAACTTTTGAGATGGAACATGGACTTCAGAATCAAACAAACCTGGTCTGTCCAAGCTCTGTACGGCGTGACCCTGAACAAGTTACTCAACCAGTTTGGGCCCTGACTTTTCTATTTGTAGTGTAAACATAATGCATGTCACACCAGGTCATTACTGTAAAGATTCAAACCATGAAAAGTAATACCTCTGACACATAGGGTCTCCTGGATATATGCCAGTTCTCAGTTTCTCTTACATTGTTGGAAGTTAATATCAATATGCTCTTAAATGCTCACAGCCAAACACTATTTTAAGTGAGCAGTGTGTTTTGTTGTATTTCTGATTTCAGTGGGGATATATTCAGGTGGGTGGGTGAAAACATTCCTCTCATGAGAGCAGGGCCTTGGGATAAGAAGACATGGAGGAGCCATGCACCTTGGCTTCTTACAGAGAAGCAAAACATCTACAGATCTTGCTTTTCCTCTCTATCTGAGGTCCTCCATTTCTCACAGAGGACCTTAACTTCTCCCAAGACTTCCGTTCCCATGTGGCATCTCCAATTTACCATATACTGCTTCAGAGCAAGGCTGTCTGGAAGGCACATTAGGTCAGTTGTGCCGCAGGAAATGGGCCATCCCTTGGTACAAGCCCTGCTACTGTTGACCCAGAACATTACTTTTTAAAGACTTTACACCCAGCTTACTGAAAATAAGGAATGACCCCATTTATATGCGCAAGCTTCCTGACACCTGTGTTTGTTTAAAGACAACATCTCCATGTCTGTACTAACAACCTGATGATGCATGGCCTTTTCAGGACCAAGGACCATATTTTCATAATGAGTTTTTCAGTATCAAGAAAAACAAGTACTCTTCCTCAGGTATTTGGCTGTTTCCTTCTGTAATCTTAGATACAATTTAAACCATATTTCTTTTAGGTAATCTTTGTTATGTTACAGTTGGTCAAACAGAATCGGAATCATACCCATTTGGATTGCCTAATTAAACTGAAGAGAACTGCTAACATGTTGCTCTAAGAATTATATGAAATGGCAGCTATACAGAACTGATAAATTATCTGATAGCTACTGCATGAAAAAGGGAAGGCCTCAAGGAACTTGACAGTGGCACAAGCAAAAGAAACACATTTGTCTTTTTCAAGAGAGAGTTGAAGATGGCAGGAGAATGTAGCACATGTGAATTGCAGTGCTGACCTGGATTTTCTAAATTTGGGTTTTGGTGTGTGTGTGTGTGTGTGTGTGTGTGTGTGTGTGTGTGTGTGTATGAAAGAGAGTGTGTTACAATATGTAATTCTTAAAGGAAAATTCCACAAACTCTGTGTGTGTACATGTGCATGCAGGCAGGCACACTTAAAAATATTTTAGGAACTTGTCAAAAGTGGGTTATAGTATGATTTCTTAACCTAATAAAACTAGCAGAAGTGGGAATATAGTTGTGTTCTAAGATACAATGTAGATATTTTTGTATTAACTAATGAGTTTTATTGTTAGCAGTTATATTGTCAGGCTCCTCTAGAGCAGATTGGTGTTAGTCATTCGCTGGCAAAAATGAGGCAAAACAAAACCCAAAGAAAAGAAGTTCGGGTTTAATGTCTAACAACACAGTGTTCTCCCACATAAAGAAAATCAGCATAAACTGACTTCTTTTGCAGTGAGGGGGTTCGAAGAGACCCTCCCTAGATGGAACAATCCCTCTGGTTTTCTGCTCAAGTTTCACTTTGCAATTGTAACTTGTATAAGTCAGTTTGAGAAAAAGAGAAAAAAAAAAAACTGGGAGAGACAATTTTCCTCACTTTCTAAATCATGGCTCAGAAATGTGTTATAAAACACCAAGAACGGAAAAGCCATTACACGGAATATAAAGAAATACTTGAGTCTACAATACCATTGAACTCTTGGATTCAGTTTCAGCAGACATGCTCTGTATTCCCACAAGAGTCTGGAAAATTAACTCCTATTTTTTTCTGTCTGGGGTAGCAGTTAGTGTTCTTATTTGCTCCATGGCTCAATCTGGGTCAGACCGTTCTGCAGTAACACAGGTGGATGTTGAAACAGGGAATCTGTTGAAAAGATTGCAGAGGAACTGCTCCCCTAAAGCCGTTTTGGATGGCAGTCAGCTATGGTAAGCACAGATGAAACTCAGTTGTACCCTTACGGACGTGGTCATGCAGCTTGTCAGCTACAATCCTACAGCAGAAGTTCCATTTATAATGGCTCATTAGGAACTGGTAGTATCCTCTAAGAAATGGAGATCACTGAACGCTTAGTACTTGTGAACTGTAATAATGTAGATCTGCATTTTCTTGATTAGCTTTATTTTACAAGATGTAGTTCTAAAAATAAAATTCCATAAACTAGGGAGAGAGGCCTTGGACTTAAAGCATTCTAATTTATCTGAAACTAGATATAGAAAGATTTCTTAACCTATTAAAGATACAGGGTCAGGGATGTAGCTCAGTGACACAGTGCCTGCCTGGCAAGCGTGAGAGCTTGAGTTCGATTCCCATTACCAGAAAAAAAAAAAAAAAAAGTAGCAGAAGGAGGGAAACAGTTATAATTTAAGATATACACAGTGTTTTTGTACTAACAAATGTATTTTATTGTCAACAACAAAATTGTTAAAATATAACAAACCAAGTTGCCAAGAGTACAACATGTATCCATGTGTTAGTCATGGCACAGGGGAAACTATTTTATACTTCCTACTCTTGGAATTATTTTTCTGGTAAACAACTAGACATAAAATAGACCAAACCATCCTTTTATTTTAATAGCAATTTAAAATTACAGAATAATGGTCCAAAATAAAATTTGAACTAATTTAATATGTAATTCAGCACGAGGGGAAAAAAAGATCTTTTTCCAACTGAGGATAGATGTCATTTTTTTTCTTTTGAGAATAAGTTACTTTCCCCTTAATAAGTTTAGGACTTGCCTGAACTATAGCCAGCCTTAACAATCCTTTGTTCAGAAATTCTAATGTTATGTTGTCTAACGAGCAACTTGAGGTTTGAAAAATAGATCAGCATTTCAGTTTCTGACTCTAGGCTGTTTTTAAAGTAAAGTGCTGAGAGTTCCAATTGAAAAACTGCAAATGCTCCAAGACACTGTGCCTGGAAATAAGATTCCTAAAGAGTAGAGCTTAGGGATGTTTAGGAGGCGCTTACAGAAATGAGCCTTCAAGTACGTATAAAGTACAGTGTGTCTTGCACGTTTTGAATGGTTCTTCTCGGATTTTTCTTGGAAGTAACTATTGTATTTCGTTTTGCTTTCTTCTGTCATTCTGTTTGGTAAACGAAGCAGTTTAAATGTCCAAGGGCAAAATTCTCAGAAATGTTCTTTCATTGCTCACCGTATCAAACACTATCAGGCCCTCAGGGAGGGTCTCAGCCTACAGCCAATACAGACAGATCCCTTCTTATCACAGGGGAACAGACGCTCCTCCGTGGGTGCGCACACAGCTCTCTCAAGCGGACCTGGATCGGCAAGGCTAAACTAATATTTTTGGAGCAACAATGAGAACTCTGAGAAGATTTTTTATTGAAAATTGTATTTTCTGGAAATGAAATTTTAGGCCAGTTGTAAATTACCAGAAAATTCATAAAGCACACTACATTTGTAACTGAAATTTAAGAATTCAGAAAAGAAAAGGGATCAAACTAACCTCTGACTAAAACAGTATAGGAAAGTGTTGTGACTGTCTTTTTAAAATGTGTGTGCAAGACTTTTGACTGAGGAAAAGCTCACATTTTTTCCTTGGCTGCTGAGATAAATGGATTTTTTTAAGGCTACACTTTCAGAACACACTTAAAAAGAACTAGGTGCAAAAGGGTTTATGAAAATGTTTACTTTTAAATAAGATGGTAATAATGCTTCTTATTTTTCAGATTTACATGTAATCAAATATCTGATTCCAGTTGAATGAGTCTCTTCTCTTCTCTTCTCTTCTCTTCTCTTCTCTTCTCTTCTCTTCTCTTCTTTTCTTTTCTTTTCTTTTCTTTTCTTTTCTTGTACCAGGGATTAAACTCACAATCTTGTACTTGTCAGGCAGGCTCTTACACCGCTGAGCCAAATCTCTGGCCCTTTTTTAAAATTTTATTTTAAGGAGAAAAAAAACACAGAAAAGGAAAACAAAAAAGCAAGAGACATACAAGCAACAACTACAAGAACAATAAAAAAAAAAACCCAAAACAATAACAATGTAGGTTTTCAAAACCTTTTAAAACTAGTAAAAAGCTGCTTCTCTTAAAGTTCAAGGTAACATTGTATTTCAGCTTCCTTGCCGTTCTTTTTCCTTAAGAATACCATATCAGAAAAAAGTAATGTATCTGCCCTCCCTCCAGGTTTTTCTGGTAGCATTTTGTCTGTGAAACTTAAGAGGTGGTCACTGCTTTCACAAGAGTAAAGGGTATGAATGCACTCAAAAAAGAAAGAAGAAGGAAAAAAAAAAACACCCAGGGGGTGGAGTGGAAGGATGTGGTTGGTGGTGGGGAGGTGGGGTGTGCGATTGCCTGGAAAGGGGAGGGTGTAAAGCAGGTGATGGAGATTGTGAAGTCCTGAAAACAGAGATCACAGAATTGCAGAGGGCACAATTTGGAACAGATACAGGTTGGGGCGGTGGGTGGTTTGTAGGCTCCACCCTGTATAAAGATTATAAAAGCCTATGATGCTGCGAGAGTACTGAGCAGTGCTGAGGACCTGAAGAAAATTTACTCTCTGGAAAGGACATTTTGCAGGTTTTGTTGTCTGAGGGTGGTGGCTCTCAAACCCCACCCCTAGCTCTTTCATAGCACTTGAATTGGGACCATGGAGACACACAAGGTGACTCCGTTCCTGGTCTGCGCCATCAGTATTGCTGCAATCAGCTCTTTCCAGTTTGGATACAACACTGGGGTTCTCAATGCTCCTGAGATGATCATAAGACGCTTTCTCTACTACACATTGAAAGAGAAGTTAGGTGAGCCTCCCAGTAAGGGGCTGCTTACAATCCTCTGGTCCTTGTCTGTGGCCATCTTCACTGTAGGTGGAATGCTTGGCTCCTTTTCCATTGGACTCTTTGTCAACCACTTTGGCAGGCGCAGTTCAATGCTCATGGTCAACCTTTTGGCCATTGCTGGCGGCTTTCTTATGGGTTTCTGCAAGATGGCTAAGTCTGTGGAAATGCTGATCCTGGGCCGCTTGGTCATTGGTGTCTTCTGTGGACTCTGCACGGGTTTTGTGCCCATGTACATCGGAGAGGTGTCTCCCACTGCTTTGCGGGGTGCCTTTGGCACCATCCACCAGCTGGCCATCGTCATTGGGATTCTGGTGGCTCAGATCTTTGGCCTGAGATTCATCTTGGGGACTGAAAGGCACTGGCCTGTGCTGTTGGGCTTTCCCATCATTCCAGCCATCTTACAAGGTATAGCCCTTCTGTTTTGCCCTGAGAGTCCAAGATTCTTGCTCTTTAACAGAAAGGAAGAGGCGCATGCTACAGAGATCCTCCAGAAGCTGTGGGGTACCCTGGATGTGTCCCAGAGCATCCAGGAGATGAAAGAGGAGAGCATTAGGATGAGCCAGGAAAAGAAAGTCACTGTGCTGGAGCTCTTTAGGTCCCGCAGCTACCAACAGCCCATTATCATCGCCATTGTGCTCCAGCTGTCCCAGCAGCTCTCTGGGATCAATGCTGTGTTCTATTACTCAACAGGAGTCTTCGAGGATGCAGGTGTGCAGGAGCCAATCTATGCCACCATCGGAGCGGGTGTAGTCAATACCATCTTCACTGTGGTTTCTCTGTTTCTGGTGGAAAGAGCAGGACGGAAGAATCTACATATGATCGGCCTCGGAGGGATGGCTATTTGTTCCATCTTCATGATGATCTCTCTGTTACTGAAGGTCACATACAGTTTCATGAGCTACATCTGCATTGTGGCTATCTTGATCTACGTGGCCTTCTTTGAGATCGGACCTGGCCCCATCCCCTGGTTTATTGTGGCCGAGCTCTTCAGCCAGGGACCCCGCCCCGCTGCCATGGCCATAGCTGGCTGTTCTAACTGGACCTCCAACTTTTTGGTTGCACTGCTCTTCCCCTTGGCTGTGGACTCTTTAGGAGCCTATGTTTTTATCTTCTTCACCATTTTCCTCATTATCTTCTTACTGTTCACCTTCTTTAAAGTCCCTGAAACCCGAGGCAGGACTTTTGAGGACATCAGACGGGTCTTCGAAAAGAATGCTCAGGAAGGCCCTGAATCGGAGAACAGCCCTGCCATGGAGCTGAACAGCCTGCAGCCAGAGAAGGAAATGGCCTCTGGTATCTAAACTGACCTTCTTCCCCTCCCTCCTCCGGGACAGCAGACACAGCCTCTCCCCAGGCTCGGCTGGGAGCAATCTCACTGGGTGAACCCAGGACTGCTTCGGAGTGCTGCTACCCCATTCCTGTCTTACCCCTCAGTAAGCCCCACCAGGTCAGCCAGTGGCCAGTGGCTTCCTGAGGGTTTCATTTCGCGGACCTTCTCTTCTGTGTAAGAGAGACCAGGTGAACCTACCTTCATTCTGGGTTTTATTGCAAAAATATTTAAGTGTAATTCTACCAAATAGTGAAAATATAAAGAAACGGAGATGAGAGGGAGATGTTTGAAGAGTGGTTATAGATACAGATTTGGTACCAAAGAAGGGAGGACTTAGGAAAATGTCGTTTGTCATTAGAGAGGATGCAGTATGGTTCCTGAGGTGAGCACATGGCCTCTCAGCAATTTCTGTGTCTCACATGCAGACTCTTTAAGTTTCATTTCAGGAAAGGCATGTGTCTGTACAGAAAAAAACTACTACTAGCTTCCACTGGAAGTTTTCTTTAAGTTTCTTATAGTTTATATATAGCATTACTTGAAATCTGGAATTGTTACTAAGATGGGCATGGTAATTAAAGGTGGTCATGGGTTTTGGTTTTGGATGTGGTCCAAAGAATGAAAGGTTATTTGTAAAAAAAAAAAAACCTTTCTCCACCCCCATCCTCTATGGACCAAACAGCTCTTTTTTCCTGTAGTGGAAAGAATCACATGTTAAGTAGTTCACCACACACACACACACACAGGGGTGTTCAATGAGAACCCTAAAATACTGGTTCTCAGTTCTTCACGTTATTAGGATATTTTATGTGTTGATTTTTATTTTAATTTGTAGCTTTAAAGGACTTCAGGGGAGAATCCTCATGGGTAATTTGGAATTGGTAACCTCAGCTCTGGGAGAGGATTCTTCCTGAACAGTCACCATATGCTTTAAGTATTTTGTTAGTGTAGGAGCCATGTCTGTTACCATGTCAAGTTACTCTTGTACTGTGTTACCATGACACATGTCAGATGCCCTGGGGGACCTGAATCCTTCCAATAGACACATGTGAGGTAGTATCAGTAAATGTTCACTGTCGTCCACACTTGAGAGAGTAGGTCACTTTGCTCTGGTGGAAGTAGTTTATTAGCCACACGCCTCTTCTGTTCCTGTAGCTTCCTTCTGGATAGAGTGTGTTAAAACACATTACTGTGTATATAAGCTCCGGGTGGCATTTGCACCCAGAGCTTTTGGTTCAGACCCATTGACTGTCCTTCCCTGCTGGAGAACAGGAAAAGAACCACCTCCTTCCATCCTGAAGTTGAAGGTAAAAGGCTCAGTCTCACTCTGGATGGAGGGACAATGAAAGTGGAAGAATGTGAGGCTGACCATGTGGCTCTGGGGGTTGCTGGTTGTGGGAAGAGAAAGTGTTAAACCTTCAGGGGAATAAGAAGCAAATGAAGACTTGCTTCTAACTGGAGGGGTTCAGACAGCTGCAGTGACAGCAGGATTGACTCCTTACATGGTCCCTGGCATCTCCACAACCATTCGTCTCCCAGTGCTCTTACACCTCACACCCTCTTCCCTCTCAAACGCGACTTGATTTCCCTTTCCTTCCTTGGTATTTACATGTCTCAGCTCCTTTGACCAAACTCTTGCAGGTAACAGTATCTCAGCCCTTGGTTCTCACCATTCCTGCTGCTGACTGAGTCTGGGATAAGCATGATATAACTAGGGATGGAGGCTTTGTTGCAAAAGGTGACTTTCCTCAGACTGCACCTCTTCTGCCTCCTCAGTCTCTTGGCAGTAATGTGGAATAGAGTTATTCCCATTTCTCAGTGACTACACTGTAAATATTCCCATTTGAATTTTCTACTATTAATATTAACTGTGGCTCTTTGTTTTGAAATAAAGATTCTGAAAGTTCAAAAAAGAGAATACCGTATTATCATGATATTTGTGTATGCCATTTAAGTTATCTTTATTTGATTTATTTAGTCATTTTCCATTGCACCCAGAAAGTGAATACTGTAAATATAGGTTTTAAAAATATAGGTTTCCACTTTGAGGAAATATAGGTTTTAAAAATATAGGTTTCCACTTCTAGGAAAATATCTGTAATAAAAGACTTACTTTTCATGATTTTCTAGTTTTCCTTTTTATGAAGCTCTAGGCTCTTGGGGGGAAAAGGAAAGATTTCTATAATCTTATAGTTAGATTTTGTCAACATAGTATATTATCATAGCTACTTTTGAGTACTTAAATGCTATTTCTATGCAGCTCTAAAATTTATTGACAAGTGTTAATGTACTGTACTCAAAAGTGCTCACTTTTTAGCCAGTTTCTGGCATTGTATGGATAAAGCTGTAAAAACCGCAAGCATCCACCCACCTCCTGGAGTAGCCTTTGAAGAAATGAATCACACCATGGATGTGGATCAAATTTCTGCTTGCTTTTGTTTTTCATTTATGGAACATCATGCTGTGAAAGAGATATAAGGGTACTTATAAGGATTTATAAAATACAAGGTACAAGCAATGAAAAGATGGATGGAAGAATAAAGTAAGAATCATTACCATCAGGTAGAGCCAGGAGTGCATTTAATGGTATTTAGGGTCTGATACTTTTTTAAGTGTGACATTGACACAGATTCTACTGTAAGCTTTCTCACGCCAAAATAGATGTGAACGTGACAAGCGGTTTCGTTTATGATGGCAGAAATATACAGGCAAATCAGTTAACTGAGGAAAAGGGAAGATGTGTTTACTATAAGCTCAGAGAAGCGTTTTCTCTTAGCGACCCTGTGTGGACAGTGTGTAGTGAGGTAAATAGCATCATTTACCACATTTTTACAGTTGGTGCAGTTCACCAAATTCAGGATTACAGCAGCTGAACTGTTCCTCCAGATGTACATTTTAGCATCTCTAGGAGAGTAGACTGTTCTTCAGATGATCCATCCTGACTAGTTTTGATAATGTCAATGAACTCAAAATTCTATCATTGATCAAATGGCTAAGACACAGAAAAGTTGAGTCATGGTTCTTGAAAGGAAAAATAATGAATGAACAACAACAACAACACACACACACATACATGTACACAACCAAAAATCTTCTTGGACACACAGGCCAAAAAAAAAAAAAAAAACCAAAGTAGAACTTCTATTTAACTGGGTTAACATAAAGAAATTTCACCAAAAGGGTACTAATGTCAGTAAAACATCCACTGAACTTGGGAAATGTTGGCTTGTGTTGTCTCCAAGGTCAATAACCTGAGAACTATTAACTAGTAATACAAGCAACTAGACTGATTTAATTTCTTCCATATTATTACTTAGATGACCAACAAACAATAAAATAGCTTTGATTTTTTAAGCTACTTGAATTGCAACCTCCAATTTTTGGTCATTATCAGCTAGTAAATTTCTCTTACTGTCCACTTTAGTTAGGGGTTCTGGGAAAACACAGTCCAGGTCCCTCCACACTCACAGAGAACATTTCTGACACCAGATGGTGGGCTTTTTCTCACAATGACCAGTTCTCCCACATTAGGAAGGCATCCTGTAGTTTCATTCAATCTGACATGATGTACCTGGAGTTATCACCCCATCAGTTAAGGGCTCACTCCCACAAGTTAAGGACTGATTGCCCCCAGTTCATAAGTCTGGGCTTTTTGAACTTCTGAACAGCCAGCTGTAAACTGGAAGATTTCTACAACCTACTACTTGTATTTAATAATTTCCTGGAGTAGCTTGTAAAATTCAAGGGAACATTTTTATGTTTACCAGTTTAATGTAAAGGATGAGACTTAGGGACAACCAGACAGAAGAGATTTGTAGGATTAGTACGAAGTGGTCATGGAATGTCCATGCCTTCTCTAGGTATACCACTGTCACAGCACCAACCCCGAAGTACATCAACTCTTGCTTCTCAAGAATGTTTGTGGAGGTTAATCTCTGTTTTCCCACCATTCCTGGAGGTCATTGGTTGAGGCTGAAAGTTCCAACTCTGCAATCACTTAGTCTTCCTGGTAATGAGCCTCATCATAAGGCTATCTAGAGACCCCACCTTGCCACCCTATTAGTATAAACTCAGGTGCAGTGGAAAGGAGCTTGTTATGAAACAAAACCATTCTTATCACTCAGGAAATTCCAAAGGCTTCAGGAGCTCTGTGCCAGAAACTGGAGGCAAAGACAAAACCTATTTCTTCTTATACCACAGAGATGAAAGAAATCACTATATAAAGAATGTTTGGCTTTCTGCTGTCTATAGCAGAACAAGCATCTGTTTCATCCAAAAGCAGTATAGGATCAATGGCAAACAATTTGAAAAGGCGAGAAGCCAGAATATGTTCACAATCTTTTATTGCTTTTGCATCTTCCCTTTCCTCTCTCCTAAAAAATAATTGTACATGGAGTGCAAGGGATAGGGACACTTTATCTCTATTCTTCCTTAGAGGAGGAGACCATTGTAGTGATTTGGTCCTTTTGTCCTTAGAAAATGAGTGCGGTGGTTGGTCAGTCATACTTTAGAATGAATTAGCAGGTAGCTTCACTTCAGGAAGCAGATTCTAGCATTTTCTCTTTGCTCAGCAGAGCAGGCATTGCCCTCTGTTCCCTGTTGTCTTGTGGAAAGTCTATGCACAGGTGGGTAGAGGAGATGATAATGCAATTTCAGATTCTCCCTGCATGCAAATCAGGGAGTGTTTGAGCATCAAATTCCCAACTGAAAAGTAGGAAACCTTGCCAGTTCTCCACTGGTCATTACCAGGGAACTCTGGATGATGCTAACATTTGACCCACTCCACCCTGTTTGTCAGTGTCTCTTTCTCATTAGGCATAAGGTGGAGTAGAGGAAGGCGAGTCATGAGTAACATCCCTAACCACCAGCAAACAGGGCAAGGACACTGGCGCAGGATGAACTTGACCTAATACAAAAGAACATATGACAGCAAGTTCCTTTCCTTTCCTTTTGTATTTCTCAGATACAAAATTAAGACTTTTTCTCCTATAATAAATACTAAGGATGCTTCTTTTTTGTTGTTAGATGTTTTCTAAGGATGTCAAGTTTGATCACACATTCTTTTGCCATTAACACTGAATTATATTAGCATAACTGTCATAGAATTTTTGATATTTTATGAATGGTGATTCCACTGCCTGAAATTCCTACCCCTATCTCTCCCTCCTTCCATTCCCTTTTGGATGATGAATTCCAACATCAGCTAGAGCATGCATTCCCTGAGACAAGGACTTAATCTCTTTCATATATAGTTAAGTGTACTGGAGCATCTTAAATATATGTAACGATCATATTTATCAAAGGGCATTTGTACCCATACATGATACATTGATTTCTGTATTTTTCCTAACTCCCTTTCCTCCCTTCATCTTAATCATCCTAGTATTGTTTCATTCATTCATTGTTGGCCTATTTATTCATTTCATAAAATCTCGTTAGCATCTCCTACTTGGTGAGGCATCATAGCAGGCCCCATATATTATGTGATAATAAAAATTTCACCCTCACACAATTCACAATATCTAATGAAGATGCATGCTTTGGACAAGAGGATTTCTAAAGCATCAAATACAGTGTCCAACACAGCAACATTGGCACATGTATGTTCAGCCATAACAGAAGTAACACGTAGTCTGATTTTAAGCTAGGCTCATAGCCTACAATTTGAAAGACAGGAAGTAGAGAACAATTAATGAACATTTACTGACTAGACCACTGTACAAAGTGCTTTACACATACTGTTTTACTCAACACAACCACCATCAGGTGAAAACAACTTTTAACATCCATTTTACAGATGAGGAAATTGAGACTCTGAGCATAAGTAACTTGACCAAACAACTGTTTACCATCAGGACAAGGATTTGGACCAAACTGTTCAATTCAAATCATGTGAATTTAATCATTTGCTGCAGGACCTCCAGGGATTATCAGTTTTGAATTCCACTTAGCAAATTCTGAGCCAGTAGGACTGTCAACTGGCTGTCAGCCTGAACACAAAACATTCTGTATTGAAAGTTGATAAAAATAGCTTCATGAAAAGCACAGAAAAGATGACACCTTCTTTCTTCTTTTTCAGAGAGTTACTGGTTGTCCTAAAGTGTTAACAGTCAATAGGATTTTCCTGAGTGAAACGTCCAGAAACACCTATGTTCCTTATAGATATTTTTATGTTAAATGATTCTGTATCATACATTTATAAATTGTACTGGAAGGAAAATGGTGAGATGAATCATTTGTGTCTGCCCTTACTTCTAGGTTCACTTCTCAGGAAAAACAATGAACATGAGTTAAAAATCATTTTGTATAATTGCAGCTATTTGGATTATTCCTCTAATCTCATAGTGTATGACATTTATTGTCTATATAACTTACATTTACAAGACTAGAATTCAAGAAACAGTTTATATTTTTTCTTAACAATAATGTGTGTGGAAGTATACCTCAGTAGCAGACCATTTGCCTAACAAGAGTGCAGACCTGGGTGCTAACCCCAGCCCTGTGGAAAAACCCACAACATGAGTAACAGCAATAATAGCTTAAATTGAGAACCTACTATATGTCAGGCTTCCTACTAAGGCCTTTATATGCATTATTTCTTTTGTTTTCATTATTTCATTTAATCATCACAGCAACCCTACAGGATAACCACTTTATAATCTGCACTTTATAGTTAAGGGCCAAAAATTGGAAAAGTGGAGTAATAAGTTAAGGTTACAGAACTAGTAAAAAAGAAAAAAAAAGTCAGATCCTATAGTCAAAAGAAGGTCTAGCCGATTCCAGTGAGCTCGCTACTTTTCTGCACCACCTCTCTTGCAGGCAGGCCTGACTACAGAGTAAACCACCATCAAATGAGAGGCAGTACCTTGAATAAGGCACTCAACATGGTTTCCCAAAACAAACTTATATGAAGAGGCCTGCACAGTTTCCAACTTAATAAAATTATTAAAAAATATTTTTAGAATAAGATAGCTCTGCCAGAGGCAAATTATTAGAGACCATGGTCATTAAGCTATCATTTAGTCTCTCTCTCTCTCTCTCTCTCTCTCTCTGTGTGTGTGTGTGTGTGTGTGTGTGTGTGTGTGTGTGTGTTTTAACTAATCCTTTATTTTCTTCTAAGATGACTCTGGTTTTCTTTACCAGGGCTAAATAGGATGTTTTTCCCTAAGCCATTCTGAATTTGTTTGTGCTTCAAACTGAAAAGCTCCCTGACTGTTTCCAGCTGCTTTGCTCTAACCAGTGGCTTTAAACCTCTTAGCAAAGGTACCCTAGCAGGCTGAGGCTCTATTATTCAGATCTTAAATAGATAATACAGAAAAGACGAGGGACAGAATTAGCAGTGTTATTAATTGTGCTTCTGGGTCTCTGTTAATTTAAGTCTAATGGTTAAATTTGCTTATTATTCATTTTGTCATAGGTCCATCTCCCAGATGGAGTCCAGACACAGATTATCAAACCGTTACAAATAGTATCCTTAATTAGCTTCCAAGCTCTGTTAATAGTTTTATCAAAGCATAGCTTTTAAGTAACATTTAATGAAATCCCAGAATTTTACCTCCATCTCCTGGCAACTTCACCTAGATCACTAAGAATCACTACATTGCTTCCTATAGCAGTAAATGGTAGTCCATCTATTTATTTAAGGGAAATCTGTTGGTCTTCATTGTTTTAATAAGGAAAAATTGTCACTTGAGTTATGAGAATTTACATCATGTTGTCATAGAGGTTGTCAGGGAAGCAGAGGTAACAGTGCCTGGGTTTGGGCAATTCACTTCTATCTATGAAAGATTAACAGCTACAGGAATTTCCCTTTGGCTGTAAACAATTAGAAAACTGGGCCAACTATATGGAACAACGGTTCTCAGACAGGGAACACCAGGAAGCGTAGGATTGTGATTCCTGAGAAAAGGGAAGCAAATGAAGTAAGAGCCACAATTTCCCTAGCTTACTGTGTAGAGGCAATTTCCCACTCACAGCAGAGGGAGGGAGGGAGGGAGAAGGGAAGGGACATCAGTGGTCTTACTGTGTTAAGGGAATAAAAAATTAGAGTTTGTAGAAACTACAATGGTAAAATTTTAGGTTCAAGTTTTGGAGATGAAGAACTGGACAGAGAGAATATTCCAGAAACCTACAGAACCATTACTTGATACTCTGGAAGGATATTTGTCTGCACCCAGAAGACAAACTACCCAAGGCTGGTGAAAGAACCACCAGAAAATAGGCCAAAAAATTTCCAGAACTCATGGAAAGATGAGAATAACTTATATTTCCACAAGCCAGAATGGGCAGACCTTGTGTGACACAGAGCTTTGGGTACTCAGAAGACCCATTCCTTAGCA
Source organism: Hydrochoerus hydrochaeris (assembly GCA_004027455.1). NCBI lineage: Eukaryota > Metazoa > Chordata > Mammalia > Rodentia > Hydrochaeridae > Hydrochoerus > Hydrochoerus hydrochaeris. The sequence continues at coordinate 128,116 of PVLA01004852.1, forward strand.
GTGATAAAGTAGATTACTTTATAGAAGCATCTTTATACCAAAATAAAGACTGCCTTGGATTCACCATAACAAAGGCTTAAAATAATCTCAAAAGGATTAAGTTGGTTTGAAATTTAACTATATACCAAAATCAAAGCTAACACTCTTTAAAGAAATACAACACAATCTAGCACTGAATAATGTTTACCAATTCAGTATCTAATTTAAATTATCAGTTATGCAGGGAATCAGAAAAATATGGCCCCTATTTAGGGAAAAATCAATTTAATAGAAACATGGAAATGACAGAAATGATGGAAGTAATAAAGAATATTTTAAGATAGCTTTAAAACAGCTGTCATAAAATCTCATACATACACTTAAGTGTTTATAGAAAAATTCATTGTGGCTAGACAACGTGTAGAAGGCCATAGAAAATACCCAAATGAGATTTGTAGAAATTAAAAGCAGCCAGGAGTGGGGATGCATGCCTGTAATCCCAGTACTCATAAGGCTGAAGTTGGAGATTTGCTGTGAGTTTGAGGCCAGTCTGGGCTACCTGGTGAGTTCAGCACCAGCCAGGACTGCATCACGAGACCTTGTCTCAATAAATAAATAAAATAGAAAAGAAAAAGAAATTAAAAGCATACCTTCAATGGAAATCAACGCTGGATGGAATTAAGAAAAGTTTAAACACTACAGAAGGAAAGATCAATGAATTTGAAGGCATCACAGTAGAAACTTTCTAAAATAAAACTCAGAGAAACAAAGACTGCCAGAAATTCCAGACAACAAACCAGTTGGAGCTGGGGAGATCCCAAAATAAATCTGAGTAAATAATGTCTGAGCATTTTTCAGAGTTGAAAAATATATACCCACAGACTTAAATACCCAGTCCGAAATATTGGGATGATAAAGTCAAACAAAAATATATTATAGTAGTATTATAATACAATAACCAAAAACCAATGTCAAAGAGAAAAATTTTAGCGAAAAAGAATCATTGAATATAGAGGAGAAAAGAATGGCATCAGAATTCTCACTAGAAACAACACAGCCCCCAAAGAAGTAACACCAGTCTTTAAAGTGCTGAAAAGAAACCTACAATTCTATATCCAGAAAAAATATTTTTAAAATCTACAATTCTTCCTCCAGTGCTGATGAGTTCAGATATGTTTCAAAACTCAGAATTTTTCAGATTTTGAAAAGAAATGGGGTGTTTAAGCTATATTTTGTAACATAGCACACATCTGTGCAGCAAAACTATACATTCTAGAGGAGATAAAGTCTATAAAAATTTTCACATCAGGTCAGGTTTTAGTACTAGATTTTTTTTTAACAGTAAGACTCATAACTTAGGAGGAATTTTGAAATTTCAGAACTATAGATAAGAGAGTTTGTGCTAGTTGCTTTTCTAGATGTTGTAACTGTATTACCTTTAATCCTTACCATGCATATGTTCTTGCTATCCCAGTTTTACTGAAGCTGAGGCTACGATTTAGTAAGTGATGGAGCCACTCCCAAACAGGAGGAATTCCTGCCTGCTCCTGAGACAGCCAAAGGAACCAAGGGAAAAGAGAAAACTGAAAAATCTAGGCTCCTCCTGCAATCACATTGTCTGCTGCCATTATGTAAACCAAGAACTTCATTTGGTGAAGCCCAGGAGACTTCAGACCTCATGGAATCCCTCCAGAAGAGTGGAATAGCCGGCCTCCTGTGCTAAACTCTGGGTTGCAGCATGTACTCCTGTGGCTTCAGTATTCATGCTAACACCATCCTTCCTCTCCAGACCATAACCCATGAGTACCAACAGATCACAGGAAAGAGAGAGAATCAGGGAAGAGAGAGACATAAATGGAGAAAACTAGTGTAAAGGGATGTGACAGGACTAGAATGTATGGCTAGAGAAAGCAGTGTGTTTCAAGTAGCTAGTGATGAGGGAGAGTACGGGTGTTTTAGGTATGACAGTGTCAGTGACCAGACTCTGAGCCTGTAGTGAGTAGTTATACAGCCCAGACGACAGCAGCAAAGGACAGTGTGTAAATGTTCAGTATCAATGTCACTTCACAAGGAAGTGATGAAGGGGAAGGAGAAGGAATTGAACGGAAATCCAAAATGATTGAGAAACTGTCGATTACACTTACTTGGACACCTTCTGCTTCTAGGTACATTTCCAGCTGTAAGAAAATAATGCTGTATTTTCACATAACGGAACCCATGGCTTTTAAATTTATCTAGTACACATTAATTATGTAAGGCCTAGTTCCTCATTCATTAAATGGAGGAAATAATAATAACAACTTCACACAATTGTGTAAGATTTTGAAAAGAAAGTTACAGGAAAAAGAGCAATATACAATACATATTGCAGTGTGCCAGGTAAGCTTAGGTTTTTAAACTGCTGAGATTTCTGTTGTTTTAGGAAAATTACTTTGGCCATCATGCATACTGATGAATTAGAGAAGGGATAGCCAATAGGAAGAGAACATTAGGAAGCTTTGCCATCTTTCAGTCAGCAATAAATTGCAGTGCATGTGAATCCAAGAGCCCTTCTGGTGGTAGAAACATGGGAAGGAGGAGAATTAGGAAAGGCTTAAAGATGACACTAAGTTTCCAAGGCTGGTGATGCAAGCACTCAGTCCTTCACTTTTCTCTCTTCTAGAGTGGTGGTGAAAATAGTACATAATTTATCACTTTGTGATGAGCTTAAATGTAACTAAAGTCAACCAGGAGGAAAGTCTAGAAGGACATGATTACTGAGTGCAGCGATCTCAGCTTTTGGTGGGAGGACAGTGCTGCGGGAAAAGCACTGTAGAAGACAGCTCTGAAATGTAACTTAACTCGCTGGTGACTTTGAGTGGGGCATCAGTGTGTTCATTTGTAAAACAAGGAAATGGATAATTAAAAGAACCCTTATAGCTCTTAACCCTTATATGGTTCCCAAAACTTTGCTACAGAAAAGTCAGAAATGGAAATAATTTATTTGCAGATAATGCAACAATCAATTAAGTTCAGCACACTTTTAAAGCATCGCAGTGCCTACCCTAATACTTCTTTTCTCTGCATTTTAAAGCACATTAGGAAATTTAGAAGTGGAAAAAGTAAAAAAATACTTTCTGAAATTTGTCTCTGGAGAGTTTTTCTTTTTTAAGTTTAGAATTTCAAGTTGGGTGTGGTGGCACACGCATGTAATCTCAGCACTTGGGAGGCTGAGGCAGAGGATTGCTATGAGTTCAAGGCCAGCGTAGCTAGGTTACATAGTGAGGTTACAAGGTTACAAGGCCATCCTGAACTACGTGACAAGATCTGTGTTGAAAGAAAGAAGAAAAGAAAAGAAAAGAAAAGAAAAGAAAAGAAAAGAAAAGAAAAGAAAAGAAAAGAAAAGAAAAGAAAAAGGAAAGAGAGGAGAAGAGAAAAGAAAAGAGAAAAAAGAAGGAAGAGGAAAGGAAGGGAAGGAGAAAGAAAACTTCTGTCCCTATAAATTCTCTGCAGGATTCCAGACAAATGTAGTTTGTCTCCTCCTTTTTCTTGCTATGCCTAGTTTAGTGACACCACCAACAGCTTTCTGAAACCTTACTTTATTTGCAAGAATACCGTATTTCATTTGCCAGGATTTCCACTTAAAAGGAATCCCAGTCTCCATAGACAGAGTACTAATTTACTGTTACTTTTTTTGTTTTGTTCTTAGCAGAGTGTAATCCTTTTCCCATTAAATTGCTACAAATTTTTATTAATCAAGACATGATAAGCACACAAACAAGCCAAGATTTGCATTTGGCATATTTGAGAAGAAACTATGAGAAGATGCAAAATGACCCTCTGTTAATAGCTTACACCTGCTCTCTTGCTTTGCTTTTATAGAGTTCATTCATCCTCATTAACTTCTTTTATGCTTTTCTGTTTTAAAAATTTTATACCCACTCATTTACTGAACAAAATTATTTTCCATTTATGTACTTCTTTTTTTTTCATCTATATACTTCTTAAGTGCCAGTATGCAAAATATGATTGAAATAATGGAATGGAGCAAAATAAGTCACCTGTAAAATCAAAGTAATTTATTGGTTTATATTTGTATGACTTTTATATGCTGAAGACTTTTTTTCAGTCTATTTTCAATGTGTTCAGGTATCAAAAATTAGATATGAAATACAAAAATGGTGCCATAGTTTATGCAATATATTTTTTAATTTCTCAAGTAGCCCGGATTCAAATATTAATGAAGAGAAACAAAAGTTTTCAATGTAGGAAGCCAAATCTTTAATCTCAAATAGATTACTCAAAGACTACTGGTGCAGGGGTATGTTGCATGGCTATGTCAGAGAGAGAGAGAGACAGACAGACAGAAAGACAGATAGACAGACAGAAGGAAAGATGGAAGAGGGAGGGGAGGATTTTTTTTTTTTACCTTCCTAAAAGAAACTTGTAGGTAAGATATGGCAATATATTATCAATTACTCCTGTTTTAAAATTTTTCTTATCAATAGTAGTTGAAAACCACTCAGACTGTGGTTTAGTTTGTGTTGTGTGTAAACCTCTAAAACTGCCCCTGCCTGGATAATGTCATGGAAAACCAAAGTCCTCACTCTCATCTTCTTTGTCAAGCCACATTTATTCTGTAGCCTTTGGTTTTGGTCAGACAGCATATGATTCTTCATGTGATGACAGGAGAAGGTGAAATGTCAGCAGATATAAAAACTTTAAAGGAAATCTGATCATTTGTGCTTGGATTTGGAGTATAATTTAAACATGCATATAAAATTCTCAAATGTTTGGAGTAGAAACCACTTTTTATTAGTAACCAACATTAGCTTTTCATCTCAAAAATACATCTAGCTTATCAGGACTCTTGTTATACAGTAAATAAAAGGACATGGTTTCAAATCCTGCTTTGCTCCTATCTCTAGGGGACCATGTCTAAACCTAGATGAGACTTGATATTCTGATCTTTATAACCACTAAGATCTTTTCTGTTTGTCACATTTCATGATTCTGTGGCTTTATTTTCCTCTTTATTTTAAAAAGACAAAAATAAAACAATCATAGAGAATTTCAAAACAGGACAATAAGAAATTAACAATGGTTAATATATTACATATCGTTATCTTCAAAGTAGATTATAAGATATAGGCATGCAAGATTGATCAATGCAAGCACAAACAGATCCTTTCAATAAACTAAAAGAAATTAGTAGTATAATTAGCTATTTTATATATTTTTTTTTCTTTTCCTTTCCTTTTCTCTTTTCCCCCATCTCAGTTGTTCTTTCCTTTTGAGTGGTTTCTCACCCTTTCACAATATCTATTGTAAATTTTGGGTTTTATTTACTCTTTCAGTTTCTTACACAAAGAAGACAAGATGATGTTTATACGTGCAAGTTTGATTTAGTTCACTTATGAGTATGGTCTCTACTTGCATCTACTTGTCTATAAAATCCTCAAGTTTATCTTTCTTTATACCTGGGGAGTACTCCATTATATAAAAATATCACATCTTTTTTTATCCATTCCTCTGTTGATGGGCATTTGAGTTGTTTCCAAGATTTAGATATTACAAATAGTACAGCCATAAACATGGGTGCACTTATATTGCTGTGGTGATGTTTTCAGTTTTTCTGGGAAAATACCCAGAAGGGGAATAGCTGGATCAAATGGGACCTCTAATCCTAACTTTTTGAGAAATCTCCATACTGATTTCCACTATGGTTGTACCAGTCTATCAACAGTGAAGAAGTGTTCCTTTTCCCCCATAGCCCTGTCAGTACTTATTATTGGTTGACTTCTTGATGATAGCCATTCTTTCTAGGGTGAGATGCAATCTCAGTGTTGTTTTAATTTGCATTTCTGAAATGACCAATGAGGTTGAACATTTTTTCATACATTTATTTGGCATTTGTATTTCTTCATCTGAGAAGTGTGTATTCATCTCTGATGTTCATTTTTGGATTGGGTCTTTGAATTTGGGGGGGCCTGATTTTTTTCATTTCTTTATATGTTCTAGATTTAAGTTCCTTGTCTGAGGGACAATTGGCTAAATTTTTTTCCCATGCTGTGGGTTTTCTTTTCACTCTATTGATGATATCTTTTGATGTGTAAAACTTTTTAATAAGATGAGATCTTAGTTATTGATTCTTTGAAGGATTCTCATGTAGTTTGGTTTTTGTTCATGAACTCTTTGCCTACCTATGTCTTCTAGATTTTATCTACATTCTTTTCCAGTACATTTAGTGTTTCTGTTTTAATATTTAGATGCTTGATCCATTTTGACTTTAGTTTAGTGCATAGTAATTGATATAGGTCTAGTTTTAGTCTTTGGCATGTGGAAAGCCAGTTTTTCCAGCACCATTTATTAAAGAGGTTGTCTTTCTTCCAGTGCACAAGCTTGGCCTCTTTATCAAAAATAGAGATCCCACTTGGTCATTGTATGTAATCTTCTTGATGATTTACTGCATTCTATTTGCTAGTATCTTACTGAGGATTTTTGCATCTATGTTCATTAGGGAGATTGACCCATAGTTCGCTTTTTTGTTGAGCCTTTCTCAGGTTTTGGCATCAAAACCAGATGCCACAGTAATACTCTCCAGGAATGAGTTAGGGAGAATTGCTTCCCTTTCAATTTCATTAAAGAGTTTGAGGGATGTTTATGTTAAGTCTTCTTTAAATTTCTTGTAGAATTCAGTCACAAATCCATCAAGACCTGAGTTTCTCTTTGTCGGTAAGTTTTTATGTTTTCAATTTCATTAACTGAATTTGGGTTGCTCAGAATTTTTATATCTCCTTATACATTCAGCTTTGGTAATTAATACATTTCTAAGAATCTGTCCATTTCTTCTGTTTTCCATCTTCTGCAAGTAAAGATTTTCAAAGTAGGTATTGCTGATCCTCTGAATTCTCACAGGGTCTGTAGTATTTTAACCCTCTTCATTCCTTATTGCATAAATCTGAGTCTTTCTTTCCTTTTTTGATAAAACTGCCTAGGGCTTCATTAATTAGATTTGTTCTTTCAATGAACCAACTCTTCAATTCATTAATTCTTTGTATTGTTTTCTTAGTCTCAATTGTTTTAATTTCTGTTCTGATCTTTATAATTTCCTCTCTTGTATGGGCTCTGGCCTTGAGTTGCTCTTCTTTTTCTAGAAGCTTGAGGTACAGCATTACATTATTTGTGCTCATTCTGTTTTCCTTATGTGAGAATTCACCACCAGTCCTTTGGAGTAGGGCTATGGTGAGGTTATTATGAGGTGGAGGAGGAGAAGAGAAAAAATGAAAAAACAATAAGAGAACAGGGCTGATTACCAAGTCCTGGGTTCTTATCCATTACCTGTTGGCTCATATTGTTATTGTGGCTTCAGATTTTGTACCCCACTAGTCTCCTATCAGTCCTGTGCACCTTTGTTGGGACCCTACTATGTTGCTGGCATTCTCTGTGGTCTCTGGGCCTTCCCAAGAGCAGTTCACCAGGGTCCTGGCAGTAGCCCAGGGAAGGGTGGTTCTGTGGGCCTTCAGGTCCACCCAGGTTCACCCAGGTCACCTAGGTGGACATGGTAGTGGGAGGGGCCACCCTCCTCTGCAGTGTTCTCCTGAGTTTCCTTGGTCTGGATTTATTTTCATTTAATTCTCCAATCCAGAAATTTACCACACAGATCTACATGTAGCTTTGATGCATATTCAGTGATCCATAAATACTTATTAGAATAATGATGTGTTTTTGTTTCTGATGAGTTGTGAAGTTGCTGTGGATTGTTTTTATATTGGGCGTATTACTCATTTTTATTTTTGTTGAATCATATTATTGTTGCTTTAACATTTGCCTCCTCTCTTCTATGGCTTTATGCATGATTTAGAGTTAATTTTCCTGCATTGTCCCTAAGGTGTTTCAAAAAGAAGCTGCAGGAAAGACTACTCCAGTATATCTGATCTTGATCCCTATAGAAAGACACAAATATCTTCATATTCATGAAGTACTTAAAGAAGTGAATTTTACTTTTATTCAACTTGATTTTGCTGGTGATGAAAAAACATGTGAGAGATACTGGCAGATTTTTCCCAAACTGCATGACCCATGAAAAGAGAACTGTTCTTCCTCTATCTGTTGGAAAACTATTGGGATAGAGACAGGCATTTCATACCCTTTTTTAGGGAGCATCTCCTGTCTTCTGAGAGTCTAACATGGATATAGAATAGAAAAAATAGAAGAAAATTACTGCTTCCTGCTTGATTTTCAAATTTTAAAGTTCCCCAAACATTTGCTCCCTCAACTGTAGTTTGTTTTACTATCCTATATTTTCAATCCTTTTTGAATGGATAATAAACAAATTATCAGATAGACAGTGTAAAGGATATGTTAGTTCTTTTTAAAATGCCTGGCTCCATTGGGTGTCTATTCAACTTCATGTATTTTCAATACTTAACACCCTAATGACATCAGTGACTAAATATTCCACTTCTGATAGACAGTTATGCTAAGGAAAAAGCAAGATTAAAGCATTTAATCCATTATCTGTTACTACTTACCCTGAGAGACTATCTGAAAATTTACAGGGTTCGATTTTGAACCCCAGAATAAACAAGGGAATACTTCCCTGGTGTTGAGTAAAAAACTCTCGCTTTCAGACTTCCTATGAATAGCAGTATTGTCTTTCACCATTAGTACAGGACCAAAACCTTACCATTCTACACTTGGACTTGTTTTTATTTTTAAGGAATGCTGGAAAATTGTGGAAGTGAATGTTTTTTCTTTTATTTTTTTTCCTTAATACCTCATGGATCCTGACCTTTTCTTTTAAACTGGCTTAGAATGTGTTTCCCTTAAAACTGGTCACTGACCCTAGAGTAAGTTTGATTTTCTTTTTCCATGATCTCTGCTAAAGAATTCTGTTAATAGCATACTAAACTGGATTACAAACTTATTGAATAAGTGCTTTGAATTCTGGGCAGCCTTGGAATAAAGGGTATAGAGAAAGTAATACTGCATAGAATGAAATTGGGCCCGTTGGTGTAAAGGAAAGGAATGCAACTGTATGGTTGATGTGATCAACATCTTGGAGTAGCTTTATTAGCAATTTAATGGAATATGGTTTTCAAGCACAATAATGGCTTCAGTTGAAATGTCTGCTCTTTTTCCCATACACTGTGGAATGAGTAGAATGTGACAGTTGAGCTTTCAACAAGCTTCATGAATTTTAAAGCCTCTTTAGTTATAAAATAGATTACATGGCATGTAGTCAGTGCGGACAAGGAGTTGGCAGCCTCATCGGATGTTACGAGCTATGCGGTGTCTTCAAAATAATGAGGGGGCTCAGGTTGACCAGGTGCATTCCAGTCTGCTCTGCACAGCCACAAAGAACAGGCAACCTCTCTGTGTCCAACATTTCATAACTAACCATTTCGTGATCATATGGTTCCTTTCTGAGCATCTAGTGCAAAAATTTTTAAATGACATATTTTGAAAGAAGAAAACCTCCACTAAAGTCTCAGAACAACTTCTTTTGTGGTAGCTAAAGTTTTCTATTTTGTTCTTGCTTCATGTGTATTTAGAGAAGGGACCTCTAAATTGTGGCATGGCTTTGCATTCTCAAATTCTAACACATATCCTAATCGATTCTGAAGAACTTCTTTAATAATTGAAGTGTTTTATAAAGTCATTCACAAATTCTGTTGCTACCATAAAAGTCTGAATCTGTGCTTCGGGTTAAGTCTTATTCTAAAGTTCAGTATAAGGATATTTATTTATTGTGTTTGGAAATACAACAAAGGCTTTTCAAAAGATAGCTTTTCAGAAAATCTAAATTAACTTCAATTTAAGTACAGTATTATGGATTTATTTTTAAATTGCTTTCTATTAATGCTATATTTTATTTAAGTATGGAGTATGTGTGTTTATAGTATAATTTTATATTAGTATGAACAAGAAGTAATCTCATAAACATACTTAATAGGACTGTCTGAAAATTTATGTAGCAGATTACTGACAGTGAGTGTGATAGCTATACATGGATGTTTAGGTTTCAAAGATTTTAATGGTTTTATTTTACTCACCTTTACTTCATAATTTTTCTAGATTGGATGTTATCTTTTTTTACCTCATATCCAGAGAGCATGGGCTGCAAATAATAGAGTTGACATAAATTCATTGCAGTTTGGAAACACCAAGAACAAATGTCTGGAAGATGTAGAAGATTAAAAACCAAATGCTTTAATAGGAAGCAGAGAAGGTATTACTGTATTTGGTATAGCTGCAGTGACAGAATTCATGGACAGAGGATGTGCAGGTGTTTACATATGCTAGAAATGAGTTGAGTAGGACAAAAAGCTTGTCTGGGTTGTTTCAACTCTAGTCCAAGATAATAGCCCAGGATACATAGGAACAGTAATGACAGCCTGTGGAGTAAGCCACTGGTGCACAAGGGCTGATAATTTAAGCTAAACAGACTTCCATAATGCAGCTCCAAGTGTTCCAGTCTTCTGTGTTTGAAATCATATTTGTATCTGGGTGTTTAGAATACTAGAAAGCCTACACTGATTAAGCTGTATGCTACAGGCATAGATCTGCCTTAGGAACAGGCAGGATTTCTATAGTTGTAAAAGTGAATAACTTTTAAATATTCAAGCTACAGGATCTCACATATCAGGCAACGCTTCTACCATCAACTGTTACCAACAGCCCATAGCTCATTTCACTTTTACATATTTCCTTTGTTACCAAAAATATTTTAATTTTTTTTTGTTTTTTAAAACTTTTAATCCTAGTTTTCTGCATAACTTTTAACTGCTAAATTTATCCACATTCTCCTTATTTTTAGAGCTATCTCATGGTTCTTCTCTGGGTCTTTAGAAAGATACTTTTTAGTTCATTGCACAGATACTATGTGGTATTGATCACTAATGAAGTCTAATGTTACATTGTGCCCTGAAGACCTGAAGGAATTAATCTACTTTTTAAAGTTCTTAAAGTACTATCCAGGAGAAACTGAAGAAACAAGAAAATCTGGCTAATGATATAAGGTCCATAAAAACATTTTGGTCATATGTTGGCATACTACTGAAAAGCATTGAGTTTTGTCAGCATAAAAAGAGTTGTGTTCACTGAGGATTAATTTCAAGATTTGAAGATTAACTTTTATGACGTTAATTTTAGTTAAGAAATATCAGAAAACTTTACAAATTATAACCACTATTAAGTTGTTTTTTTCCCCACTGTGAGCTTTGTTAGTCTCTAAGCTTTGTACATTTTGTAAAGAAGCACATTCCTCTTGTGAAATGGAATGCATCTGATCTATAATAAATCTGCTTGAGAGACAATAGATTCTAGCTAGTTCCTCCCTGGTTCAAGGAAAAAAGACAATAAATAAGGGCAGTGACATTTATGGGAATCTAATTTCATCATGTTCTGCCTCATAAGAAGTGTATCTACATTGTGTTGAGCTTATTATACATTGAGAACTCACAACCAGATATTAAGTCTCTTCTGTGTTATATCCCTGGTGACTAGTCCTCAATTGATGTTTTATTTTAAAATTAGTAAATCTTTAGTGATAAATTTGAAGCAGAAATAATGTTCATTTTGAAAAGAAGAGAAACTACCATAAAGGGAAGAAGCTTATCTTATTTTTCAAAAGTAATTTGGGAAACGCAAAACCCATTAGCTAGATAATAATTAGTTTTCCTTGGTAAAACATTGACTGGAATGTTTATATTAGGAAAATATAATTGAACTGTTCCATTCTCAGTCCAGTAAAGAATGCCCAGATTTGATAACAGAAAAGTAAAATTATTCACTATTTTTCTTACCACTGTGTTAGAACTAGATGACTTTCAAATCCATGTACATGTTTTTTTGAAGCTGGCCTCTTTTGGGGGCAGAGTAGGGTTCAAACCTAGGGCTTCACACATGGTTAGGTAAGTGCTGAACCGCTGAGAGATGTTCCTTCAGAGCTAGCCATTGTATACACTATAAAGGCAAATAAGCCTTCACTGAATATCCATATTCAGACAAATAGTCAGCTGGTGTTTTGTGACTAGCATATTTGAAATAAAATCTAAGAGAAGCAAATGTATGAACATATGATGAAGAGTGAATATTTATAAAATAATTTGCCATGCTGCAGCCTAGAATCAGAAAGCAACTTCTTGGAATGAAGTTACTGTGTGCTCAACTTATCCTGATGGGAGCCTTTCACAACCATCTCTATTGAAGGTTGTAGTCTTAGTTTGTTGAAAGTTTTGTATTATTATCTGTTTGTTTCTTCTTTGGAAAAATCTTCTTGCTCCATGTCTTGTACTCTGAGTAACTACTTGGAAGAAAATTATACACTGTGTACTAACTATTGTTATTCTCTTGTGATTTTGTTATGAAATGTTTTATTTTTTCATTAAAAAATACTTAAAACCCCAGGATTTGAAATAAAAAATGAGCACAAGCTTTCAATCAATCAATCAATCAATCAAGTTTTCTAGGTTTCCTGCCTATGCAGCAGTTATGGTAAATATACCAGTAAAGGGTTTCTCAGTAAAAGTATTCTCAAACTTGAATCATGAATAAGAACATGTTTTAATTAGCACAGCAAGCATTCATTCAGCCCTGTGCTGTTAAATAGTGGGAATACGTTTTGGACTGATTGATTCAAAATGTGTTTGAATATCGTACATCCTATTGCCTTGTCATTAACTTGCTTAATTAACTGTCCTGCTCAAGTGATCACAATTTCAAAACTGATGGTTTTTAAAAGATAAAAATTTTGTGCTATGTTTTTAGCCTCCACAAAATTGAATGTAACAATGTGCATAGAAGTAACACTTGAAGCCTTCAGATGCCTTCAGATGCCTGTTACATCCAGAAAATTTATTACCACCCATTTATTTTTTGTCCAGATCTTTTACCTAGCTGGTAGCTGTGCACCTATAATGGACACGTAATAAGTCGTCCTTCCCTGACAAAGGGGGATTTTTCTAACCATTGCTGCAAATAGCCTCGTATCTTGCAAAAGCAATGAATGCAAAATGTCTCCTGGAGTCTTTTCTTAACATATAATCATTAAAAGGAATGTACAAAGCAAATTGTTTCCTGTCACTTCTTTCAGGTCACAGTCTGAGATACTTTTTCTAATGTCTGTTGGTTTTAAGTATCTTTTTATGTCATTGACTCCTAGTTTTTGGTCCGATTTTGACTGTTTTCCTTTCCTGTACTGTAGGCTAATATATTCAGATGTACTGTCATCATCTCCATTTGAATTATCTAGAAATTATTTTAGACTGAACCTGGCTGAAACAGAATTCCTAAATTATCGCTCCACACTTGGTTCTTTTCCTCCTTGCCTTCTCCATATTAGAAATTGGATCCCTCACTGATCCAGTTATTCAAGACAAACATATAAGAGCCATCTTGATTCTCTTTTTTGCCTTACCGTCACTAGCTCCTGTGAATTCTTCCCTAAAAATACAGATCAAACTGAGGCGGGTCTTCAGAGGTAATTAGGTGAGAAGAAATTCATTATGGTGGCCCTAATCCAATATGACTGATGACCTTGTAAAACTACAGGGATATAGGACAGGGATACTCAAAACACAGGCCAAATTCAGACTTTCTTTGTCTCTCTATCATAGCTCTTGTGTAGACTACCACCATCTTCCACTTGGACCACTGCAACTGCTCTTAACTCGTTTTAATCTAATTACCTTTTTAAAAAGCTCTCTCTCTAAATGCAGCTGCCTTGTGAAATACTGTCAGTTTTGAACTGAGAATCAGTGAGTTTTCAACCTAAGAATCAGAGGCAGAGGTGGATACAATTCATCACATAACACTCGCCCTCTCATTTTAGGACCATATTTGTTCTTTCTGTTTCTTGAACAAGTTAAGCTTGTTCCTATCTTAAGATTTTTGCACTGCTAATAGCATCGGTCCTTTTGGATATTCTGATTTCAGCACAAATATTACATTTTCAGAAGGCTGTTCCTGACCTTCCAATCTATAATAACTACCCACTTATATATTAAGTTCCTGAATTAAATCTATGCACAGCAATACCATTAGGTATTTTTCTGTTTATTATTTATTATCTATTTCTTCATCTATATATTCCAAAGACCTAGAATAATGCCAAGTTTGTTGAAAATGCTGAGTAAAAAGTTTGTTGAAAGAATGAAATTTGTTTAAGTGAATGAATGAAATTTATTGGAGAAGAGAGGGTGTTAGTGATTTTGGGGGACAAATAGGCCGAAGCTAATTTTCTCACTTGGAAGTCTTTAGAAATTCACTTCAAACCTTTAATTGAATCTGCTAACTCTTGAAATGCCTTTAGTTGTTTAGAAGAGGCCATGCCACTTTGTGACTCCTTCTTAGCTAAACAAGGTGGGCATTTTTTGCCTTATACATACATTTGTTTATAACATTTCTAGAAACTATTTCTGACTTGCAAAGTTATCCAGCATTTCCTTCAGTAAACATGGAAAGCCTGCCAGGGACCAGATCTAGTGTTAGCTCCCATGTCTCCAGGGGTATGGCTGCACACAGAAGGAATACTTAATCCAGCCAGGATCTGCAGTTGAGGTTGGAGCAAAAATATGTTGAATAGCTTCTAGGGCAGCTTAATGCCTACAGTGTACCAATTGTGTACTGGATACACAAAATCATTTTCACACTTTAAATCTGTTTGCCTTTCTATTAAAAATGACAGTGTGAAACTTCTCTGAATTCACAGAAAATTATGGGCATTTTGAGTGCTATATCTTTTGCTTATTTTGGATAGCATGCATGGCACATTTTTGTATTTTTCCACTTTCTGGGAAATTGGTTTAAAAATTTAGAGACTTGTCACTTCCCTGGTTTTTAACATACTAAATTTTTTAAAAGAGAAAAACAACAACAACAAAAAAGTGATACAGAATTTAAAAACCATAATAGGAAATTAACAATGGTTAATATTCTGCACATTGTTATGTTCAAAGTAATTGCTCAAATTGCAAGATAAAGGCATGCAGGATTGATCAAACAATACACACACAAATGGTTTTTCCAATGAACTGAAAGAAATCAGTAGTATAGCTATGTTCTGTGTGTGTATGCATATATATTTTTCTTCTTCCTTTCACCCATCCCAGTTGTTCATTCCTTATGAACAGTTTCTTTCCCTCTCAAAATATCTATTGTAGATTTTAGATTTTATTTACTTTGTCAATTTCTTCCACTAGGGAGACAATATGATATTTACACATGAGAGTTTTATTTCACTTGTGTATGGTCTCTTGTTGCATCCACTTATTTATTAAAATTCCAAGTTTATCCTTCTTTATACTCCATTACATAAAAATATCACATCTTTTTTTATCCATTCTTCCAGTGATGGGCATTTGGGTTGTTTCCAAGATTTAGATATTACAAATAGTGCAGCTATAAATATGGGTGCATATATAGCACTGTGGTATGATGCTTTTAACTCTGGGAAAATACACAAAAAGAGAATAGCCTGGTGAAATGGGATCTCTAATCCTAATTTTTTTTGAGGAATCTCCACGCTAATTTCTACAGTGTTTGTACCAGTCTGCAACAGTGGAGAAGTGTTCCTTTTTCCCCCACAACCCTGTCAGCATTTGTTATTGGTTGATTTCTTGATGATAGCCATTCTTTCTGAGGTGAGATGGAATCTCAGTATTGTTTTAATTTGCATTTCTCAAATGATCAGTGAGGTTGAACATTTTTTTCATGCATTTATTTGGAATTTGTATTTCTCCATTGGAGAAGTAAGTATACATCTCAGATGCCCATTTTTGGATTGGGTCTTTGAATTTGGGGGGCCTGATTTTTTTCTTTTTTTATTAATTTTTTCTATTTTACAGAGAATAAAAACGTGACACAACAGAACAAAGCAGTTCAGAACAAAACAATGCAAGTAGCAAAGGATTTCAAAACAAGATGACAGGAAATCAACAGTGGCTACCATAATGTCTCTTGTTTTCTTTGAAATGGTTGTCCATACCTTCACATACAATGAATTCAACCAAGACAAAATAGTATAAAACTGGTTAAAACAAAAGAATGAAAGCATTACAGGTCTTCAAAACCAGACAACAGGAAAATCAACAATGGCCACCATAATGTCTCTTGTTCTCTTCAAAATAGCTGTCCATACCTTCACATATATTGAAATTAAATAATACAAAACAAGCTAAAACAAATTAAAACAAAGAATAAAAGCATTACTGGACTTCACAAAAAGATGACAGGAAATAAGCAATGCCTACCATAAAATGTCTCATTTTCTTCAAAGTAGCTGTTCAAACCATCACACGTAATAAAATCAATTCTCGTAAACTCTTTAGGAGAAGTTCTAGGAATGTATCAGCCTATACATGTACATCTAACTTTTCTGTATTAGAGAGAAAAACAAAACAAAACAAGTCAAATTATGAGAAAAACAAGAAACAAAAGAGACAAATAAATAACAATAACAAAGAGCACAAAACAATGATAATATAGGCTTTCAAAATAAGGTCGTATAACATAATTAAAGTTGTTATTTTGCATAGTTCTCTTCAAAAGAGTTACTCAGATTACCAGATATAAACATGTAAAATTGATCTAATCCTATGAATGTTAACTGTTTTGTTCTTAGAATTAATAATTAGTAGCACAATCATCTTAGCTATCTTAAATGTGTATATACAAATTTATATCTTTTTTCTTTTCCCTTCATTCTCTTCTTCTTTTCCCTGACTCATTTTTTCTCCATTAAGCAGTCTCTTACCCTTTCATAATATTTATTGAAGATTTTGTATCTTATTTATGCTTTCAATTTCTTACACTAGGGAGACAATACAGTATTTACACATGTGAGTTTGATTTATTTCACTTATGAGTGTAGTCTCAAGTCCTGATTTTTTTCAATTGTTTATATGTTTTAGATATAAGTCCTTTGTCTGAAGGACAGTTGGTATAGAGATTTTCCACTCTATGGGTTTTCTTTTCACTCTGTTGATGATTTCTTTTGATGTGCAAAACTTTTTAATAAGATGAGATACCAGATGTTAATTCTTTGAAGTACTTCCTGTGCAGTTTGGTTTTTGCTCATGAACTCTTTGCCTATCCCTATGTCTTCAAAATTTTTATCTACTTTCTCTTCTAATACTTTTAGTGTTTCTGTTATGGATCTTAAATCCATTTTGACTTTAGTTTAGTGTTCAGTGATAACCATGGGTCTAGTTTTAGTGTTTGGCATCTGGAAAGCCAGTTTTTCCAGAGCCATTTACTAAAGACATTTTCTTCTAGTGAACATGTTCTGCCCTCTGTCAAAGATAAGGTGACTGAGTGTGTTTATGGTTGTGTGTGCATCTTCTCATCTGTTCTGCTGATCTTAGGTCTGGTTTTGGGTATTTTTTTTTTTGCCAGTACCATGCTGGTTTTATTACTGTAGCTTTGTAGTATAATTTTATACTAGGGATTGTGATGCCTCCTGACTTGCCTTTGTTGCTCAGAATTGCCTCTGCTATTCTATGTGTCTTCTGGTTCCAAATGAATTTTAGGCAAGCTTTCTCTAGATATGTGAGGTATGCTAGTGGTATTTTGATACCTGTATAAAAATTTGGGGAATATGGCCATTCTCACAATATTGATTCTTCTTATCTGTGAATAAGGGCTATCTATTCATTTTCTGATATCCTCTTTGATCTGTTTTTTTCAGAGTGCTGTAATTTTCAGGGTATAGATCTTTTATTTCCTTTGTTAGATCAATTCCTAAGTATTTCATTTTTGGGAGTGCCATTGCAAAAGGTAATTTCTCTTTCAGTGACTTTGTTGTTTGTTTACAGGAATACTATTGATTTTTAAGTGCTGATTCTGTATCCAGCTATGCTACTGAATTTGATTAATTCTGGAAGTCTTTTGGTAGAATTTCTGGGGTTTTCTATGTAAAGTATGTCATTGGTGAATAATGATAGTTTAATTTCTTCCTTTCTTATCCTTATTCCTTTTATTTTTCTCTCTTGTCTAATTTCTATGGCTAGTGTTTCTAGAACTATATTGGACAAGAGTGGTGATAATGAACATCCTTGAATTGTTCTTAATTTTAGAGTTGAAGCTTTCATTTTTGTCCATTTAGTATGACGTTAGTTGTTGGTTTGTCATAGATGACTTTTATAAGATTGGGGTAAAGACCATCTATTCCAATTTTCTGTAGGGTTTTTATAATGAATAAGTGTTGAGCTTTGTCAAATTCTTTTTCTGCATTGTATGAGATGTACCAGTTACTTTTTTTTGTGTGTGTGTGTGCCAGGAATTGAACTCATAACCTTGTGCTTCCCAGGCAGGCTTGCCACTGAGCTAAATCCCCACTCACATTGTTTGAGATGATCATATGATTTTTGTCTTTGACTGTTGATATAGTTATATTTACTGATTTGCATATCTTGAATCATCCCTGAATTTCTGGGATGAATTCCATTGTCATGTTGTACAATCGTGATGATTTGTGGCACTCTGTTTGCTAGTATCTTGTTGAGAATTTTTGCATCTATATGCATTAGAGAGATTGGCCTGTAGTTCTCTTTCTTAGTTGGGTCTTTCTCTGGCTTGGCATCGGAGTAATACTTCTCTCCTGGAATGAATCAGGGAGCATTGCTTCCCTTTCAATTTCATTAAAGAGTTTGAGAAATATTGGCATTAAATCTTCTCTAAATCTGTCATAGAATTCAGTCATGAATCCACCATAACCTAGGCTTTTCTTTGTCCATAAGTTTTTAATTATGTTTTTTGTTTCATTAGCTGATATTGAGTTATTAAAAATTTTTATATCTTCTTGATTCAGCTTTGGTAATTCATATATTTCTAGGGATTTGTCCATTTCTCCTATGTTTTCTATCCTGTGTGAGTAAAGACTTTCAAAGTAGATATTGATGACCTTCTGAATTTTTAGAGGGTCTATAGTGATTTCACCCTTTTCATTCCTTATTGCATGAATTTGAGTTTTTCCTTGCTTTTTTTTAAATAAAGCTGGCTAGAGGTTTATCAATTTTATTTATTCTTTCAAAGAACCAACTTGATTCATTAATTCCTTGCATTATGTTCTTGGTCTCCTTTGCATTAATTTCTGCTTTGATTGTTATAATTTATTCCCTTGTATGAACTTTAGGCTTGACTTGCTCTTTTTATTTTTCTGTAAGCTTGAGGTGCATCATTAGTTTGTTTATTTTTGCTCCTTTTCATTTCCTGATGTGAGAATTCACCACTATAAATTACCCTTTTCATACTGCTTTCATTGTGCCTCACAGGATCCAGTAAGTTGTATTTGCATTTTTGTAAGAGTGTAGATATTGTTTAATTTCTTCTTTGATTTCATCTGTGACCCACTGATTGGTCAAGAGTGTATTATTTAATTTCCATGTGTTTGTCTAGTTCATCTATCTCTTTGTGACAATGGTGTATTTAAGGTCCACCACTGCAATTGTTTTATTTCTTATGTGATTTTTCATGTCTATTAATATTTGTCTTATATGTTGAGTACTCCCATGTTTGGTGCATATATATTTAAGATTGTTCTCTTCCTCTTGAATTTTTCCCCTAAAAATATGTAGTGATTTTTTTTATCTCTTTTTATGATTCTTGGTTTGAAGTTCACATTGTCTGAAAACAGAATAGCTTACCCCTGCTTTTTTCTGGGTTCCTGTTGCATGGATTGCTGTTTTCCACTCTTTGACTTTTGGTCTGTGAATTTCTTTTTGAGTTAAATGTGTTTCTTGTGTACAGCATATTGTTGAATCTTGTTTCTTGATCCATTATGCCATTCTGTTTCTTTTGATTAGTGAATTGAGGCCATTTACATTGATAGTAGAAACAGATATATATTGCCTAGTCTTTGTCTTGTTATTTTCCTGCTGCTGGTTCCCTACTTTTCCTTTCTGATTAATTGCTTGCCTTAGTGGTTTCTTTTTGTTGCTGTTCTTTGAGTTGTGGTCATTTTTGTCTCTGTCTAAAATATCTTTCAGTACCCTTTTAAGTGTTAGTTTGGTGGTCACATATTTCTTCAGTTGTTCTTTGTCATGGAGGTATCTTATTTCTCCATTAATTTTGAAAGATGGATTTTTGCAGGGTACATTAATCTGGGTTGGAAGTTACTTTCTTTCAGGACTTAAAATATTTCACTCCAAGATATTCTTGACTTGAGAGTTGGTGTTGAGATGTAATTCTGCTGTAATTCTGATGGGTTTTCCTTTATAGGTGATGTTTCATTTTGCTAACAACTTTTAATATTCTGTTCTTGTGCTGAATTTCTGGGATCTTGATTATTATTTATCAGGTTTTATTTTGGTTATGGCTAATTCAAGTTCTATATGCCTCACTTATCTGTATATCAGATTCTTTTCCCATGCTTGAGAAATTTTCTGCTATTACTTCTGCAAGTAATTTTTTTTATGTTGTGTTGACTCCTGCTTTTTCATTGACACCAATTATTCTTACATTATTTTTCTTTGAGTTATCTTGCTGCTATTGAATTATTTTACTGATGTTTTGTTATTTTCAGAAAATCTTTCCTTTCGTGACCACTAGTCATGATCCAGTCTTTAAGGTCTGAAAATCTGTCTTCAGTTTTGTTCAAGCTGTTTTGTCAGCTTTCAATGGAATTTTTAATTTCCTGGATATATGTTTGAATCCATCTCATGAATTCTGTTTCTTTCCTAAACTGGTCATTTTCTGTTTCCATCCTCTTCCTATCATCACCTATTTTTTCATCTGTCTCTATTCTAGATTTGCTAAACTGTTCATTTATAAATGTTGACATTTCTTTTTTTACCTGAGAGATTATTTCTAATCTGACTTCCTCTATAGCCTCATGAATTTGTTTCTTTTCTTTAGTTGCTTCATTTCAGAAATTTAGGTGTGTGTCTTCCAATTTATTTTATGTCAGTGTCTCCTGGACTTGTTCTAGGTAGGTTGGAGGCCTGAGATAACATTTTGCTTTTTTTAGTCTTGTAATTTTCTATTTCAAAACATTTTTTATTTCATTTTCTGTGATGAGACCTTTGGGTTTTTGTAGTAAATAGCCATTCACTAGTATAGGGCCTCTCTAGGAAAGTTCGTTCTTCAGATCTGTCTTCTGTGTGTAGGAAATTCCTTGTTTGTGTCTATTACAAGATCTTCTCAATTAATTAAGAGTGAGATGTTGGTATCTGTTTGGCTTAGTTTCAGGTCCTTTGGTGTTGGGCTATGGTGAGGTTATTATACCAGAGCTTCCCAGGATTGTCACTGCAACTGATTACAACAGAGATGACATCCTAGCTAAGGCAGTAAAACTATCTGTAACAATATCATCAAACACAATTTAGAAACTGAAAAACTGTGGTAACTCTTGATTTTGTACTTTAGACCATAGGAGCAGAGTCCACAGTTATATAACAGAATGCATCATAAATTAGGCATTTGTATGCAGTGTTTCCCCTTGTTAAAGTGGTTTTAGCCTGTGGTGGGGAAATTTAGAAGGATACTGCATAAAACAAAGATAACAGCAAGGAAGCAGAAGCATGGCTGGAAAACAAAGAATGATCACTTAAGGTTTGGGAAACTAGAAAAGAGGGTAGAAAAGAAAGAATGAAGGAGTTATTCAAGGGATTATCTGAACTTGGTCTCTGGATTTGTAGGGATGGGATTAGTTTTCTGTGGTTGCAGTTCTCCCCAGCCATTTAGAAAAGGGGGGAAAAGACAGAAACAGAGAAACAAAAGACAGGGGAAAAAAGAAAAAAGTTTGAGAGAAAAGGCAGGGTTACCAAATTCTGGATTCTTCCTGAGCCAGTTGCTGGTCCTGTATAAGCCTCAGTCACCTGTTGGCTCTATTGTTATTGTTACTTTGGACTTCTTCTGACCACTAGTCTCACCTCTCCACCTTTTGTGCCTTAGTTGGGGTCCTGCTGTGTCACTGTGTTCCTTCTGGTATCTGCACCTTCCAAAGCAGTTCACCTCAGTGGTAGGGGGCCACCCTCTTCTGGCATGGCTCACCTGGTTTCCTGCAGTGGCTGAGAGGACTAGCATACTAAGTTTTGCAGGACCTTTGGCAGCTGACATTTACACTTGGTATTTGGTGACAAGTCATATTCTTATTTGTCCTCAGCAGACAGAATGTCAGTGGCTCTTAGGTACTCAGTACATGTTGTATCATTATAATCAACAGTGAAATGGACTGCCTGAGTTAGTATGTTATATGTCAAGCAAGCTGACAAGACCAGCAGGGCTCCTGCCTTGCTTTCCACTTAAAAAACCTAAATGTTGCCTTCAGCTTTCTTCTGGGAAACTGTCTTGCAGTGACATGTCTTTGAACATCCAGAACTTTATCACTGCGTCTTCTGTAGATAATGAGGGGAATCTCTTCCAAGTTTTGCCCAGAGTAACTTTTATTTCCCATATGTACTCTGACTCCACTGATTTTTATTCTGCAGTTTTATCTACTGTCCTTGACACCACATGTCCCCTGATCTGAGCGCTGGTTCAGAGATAAGTGTGCTGAGGCATTAGCACCTAGGTCTGACACACAGCTGCAACAGTTGCTTTTTAGCTCTACAGTCTTGAAGGTATAATCCTGGGGTGCTTTAGCTTTACAAATGATTTATGACCTACAGCTTTGTATAAGCAGATGGTATGTGTTAGGATTTGTTATAAATAGCATTTGATGAACATTCTTACCAAAATAACAGATGTTATTAGGTAAAATCACTAACATACTGTATAACTTATGACATGACAACTTATGACTTAAACCTATAGAAAGAAAAAAAATCTTTCATTAATAGTTGTTTCTGCAACCAAATATAATGAGTCTTAGTAACACTGTCTGTTACTGATCCTGGATGCTACCTGTCAGTTTTGTTGTATAAGTAAATGAGTTGCTTTTAGCTTTAGCTGACAGATAGCTCAAGTCAAATTGGTTAAAAAAATGAAGTTTTTTTATCTATCAAGAACTCAAAGGGCCCCAGAATTGGTAGAATTCAGGAACTCAACAATGGTCATCAAGGACTGAGATTCTTGGCTGTCTTCTCAGTGATCTGAGAACAGATCATGAGCATGAGCTCCAAGTACCATGTACATATAGGACAATGTCCCAAGGAAGAAGAGAGATTACTGCATTTTTCTTGCTATGGTTCCAGGAAACCTTGCAACAAATTTTCCCTCACTGGCCAAAACTGAGTCACTTTCAGGAGAGATGGAATTGCCATGATTTATTTAGACTGGAAGGTACTTGAAGGGATATAGTGATAATTAAATGACACAATCAGTGCTAAATCCTTTGGTACTTAAAAAGAGCTTGATAATTTTATGTTAATTAAATGATGAAAGATCTGTGATGTTAAAATTGTTAAAAATAATCCAAGTTGTGAGTAGTTAAGAGTTTCTTGACTCTTGTAGAAATGAGTTTTTTGATAAGAAGATGTAGAGTAATGGTAAGGATCAACTGATAACTTTCTCAACAGCGCTACCTGTGTAGATCAAGACCTAATGCTTATGGGAGTACAGCGGAGGACCCTATTCATAGGAAGGGACTGGAACAAGTTACTAGTGCAAAACTCCAGGGAAAAGAATCAAAGCGTAAGTGTTTGACTGAACCCAGGTATATGATGTAAAGTGGGACAAAGCAGAAAAAAAAATAACTTGATCATAGATCTCAGAGGCTCACATCGAAGTTGTTAGGTTCATCTTTTCTCAGGTCAAGACTGATCTTGGAAATTTGGTAGGGAATGAACCTAATGTTGATGAAATATATCACATATGTGAATATGAGAAAATACACAAGGTTAGCAATTAAGCAAACCCTGACATCTGTCTTCTTATAGAAAAGCCACAGATGCTCACTGTTTGCAGGTAATTAACAGCCTCTGAGCAACTGTGTGATCGGTTACTCCAAAAAATTTTAAGTTACTAATAAGTTAACACTCGCATGCCTTGTTTTCTAGATACCGGTTGTCCTTCTGCATCAGAATCCTTGTCTGTCTCTGAGGTCTCACATCTTTCTGGAATTTTTAAATCCACTTCTGAATTTGTCCCATCTTTCCTCTTGCTTCTCATTGAATTTGGTTAAACACCAAAATACTTTACTCATGAATAACCCCATCTAGGGTGTTTTCAGTAAACATTATGGGAAGGAATTAGGATTACACATTCATGAATGCCAAAAAATATTTTGAGACTACAACTCTCAGAAATCCAGATCTGAATATGACCTCATTTTAAAATCTGCTTCCCTCCTCTTATAAATATGGAAAAAAGTTCTAAATAACCTGATTAATTTTTAGTACTTATCACTAGAAATAAATCAGTAAGTTTAGAAATCCAAGAAATCAATGGAGAAAATGCAATGGATATTTAACAGTCTGTAGGAAATGTTTTCAGAGACCTTATTCATGTAACAAATATTCTTATAAAAATTCAATGAGGGAAAATGAACTAAATGTTTATAAAATTCTCCTATATGTTGACCATTCTATAAATATAAGAAGCTGTCAGAATAATCACAAGATTAACGATATCTACTTGATTCTGATAACTTGAAATTTTCAAAGATTAAATAATGTCCAGTACTATTGACCATTTTTCTAATTCAAGAAACCCTTCATTAGTTTATTAGAAACCAAGGTGAGCTGTTCATAATTTGAGGGTCTCTCAGGAAATTCATTGTTTTTTAGGAAGTCTAGATGACATACCAGCAGGACTAGATAACTACATACTATTAACATTTTAATTTCTTAACTTAAATGTCACTTCCTCCTCAGATAAGTATACTTATTTCTCAAGCAGGTGGTATCTCACACACAGTAGTGTTCCTTCATTGTTTTTGTAATTTCTAGCTATGTGACTTGTGTGCATATTTAATTTCTGTCTCCACATCAGCATTATTTGGCAGGAGTCATACCTGTCTTGTGCTAGCTACTGACCACTGCCTAGCATGATATCTACGTCTCAACAAATATTCAGTATTTACTGAATGAGTAAAACTGAGAGTGAGATTGGGGTGATCCAAGGTATATTTTTGCTTATTATTACTACTTACATACATAGTTTAGTTTCTATGAGGATGTATGAGATTGACAATTTGCACATCATTGCACCATGTTTTCTGCATTTTAAAATTTAGCTGTACAACATTTCACTAAAGAATGAATTCAGGAATTTAGTGTGTCTAAGATCCAGCAAATTTAAGACTAATTTAAAGTGGTTTTCTTCCTCTAAACATTGTGAAGTCCAAATTACTCTGAAAAAGAAGAGATTTCTTTAAAAACTAAAAAATGACAAAAGCATGCAGTTTTCTTGGGAATTTCATAGGAACATCTTATGAAATGGTGCACAAGATTCTGAACAAACAATTAGGAAATAAACATTCCATTTAACTTTCTTCCTTCTGACCAAAGACCTTACAAGTACATGCTTAAATAAAATCTGTTTAAATTTGAAATTTCCTGTATTAGTTCTCTATTGCTGTGTCATAAATGACCTAAACATGGCAATATAAAAGATGTCTGTTTATTTTATGCATTTCTAGATCGGATGTTTGGGCATGGTGTATCTGGATTTTTTCTTTATGGTAATACAAGGCCACAGTTAAGATATCAGCTGGTCTGTGTTCTCATCTGGAGCTTTGGTCCTCTTCCAAGCCCATTCATGTTGTCAGCAGAATTCTATTTCTTCTGGATATAAGACTAATAACTTTTTTTATCCCCTAGCTATCAGACAGAAATTGCTCTCAATTCTTAAAAGCCCCTGGAAACTTCCTTCATTGACAGTTACACCATGACTAAATGTGTTTTTCAGAACAAGGCATAATATCTCTTTGATTTTCTCTCTCTCTCACCTTCATAACCTCTTTTAAGAGCTCCCCTCATGGAGTTAGGGCTGCATGCAATAATCTCTTTTTTACTAATTTAAGTCAACTGATTAGTTGTCTTAATTACATCTGCAAAACACAATATCTTTACTTGAATTGTGTAAAGTAACCTTTTGAAAGGAGTGACAATCCCATCAGATTCACAGTTTTTTCCACACTCAAAGGGACAAGATATATATCTATATCTATACATCTATACATACTTACAGTAGGCACCATCTTAGAATTTTACAGTCTACCTACTATACCTTACAGTGTAGTTAAATACCCTGTTAACTTTCTAAATTTGTTGGAAAAATGTGGAGTGTACTCAGTGTCTCATTTTGGAGGGTATCTACATGTCCATTTGCCTTTGTAATCATGCTGTATTTAAAATACATTGTTGACTGTTTAAAGATTTTTTCCATAAATAACTCCTCAAAATCTGATAGCTGAAGTAATCACTTCCAATATTCATTAGCTCTATTTTGGTTGTGCTTGGAAAAACAGAATTCAATATTGCTAGAAACCAAACCCAGGTTCATACTATTGCAATTTATAGACTCTGCCCATCCATTCTTTCAAAAAGCCTGAGTCCATCTTTATGTTCAAATAAATAAATAAATAAATAATAACATAATCTGTTTTTGAGAGTATTGCAGCTCCCATGACCATTCTAACATTTCTTTCCATTTGACTGCACAGCACATGCCTAAATTATGTTTCTATTAGTAACAATATTGTCTGGAAAAGAATAACACCAGTTTCAAAGTACAACCCTCAAAGTTTCTTTTTCTTTTTTTTTATATTTAAAGAGAAAAAAACATGTAAAGGGTAGAGATAATACAGAATTAAAAAAAAATATAAACAGGAAGAGATTGTTAGTTGATAAATTACATATTGTCCTCTTAGAAATAGTTGTTCAAGTTACAAAATTAAAGCATACAAAGTAGATAATCAAACAGTGAGATTGTAAACAGCTATGCATGCATGAGTCTCTACATATATTTCTATCCTTTCTGTATTAGAGGGAAAAACAAAACATAGCAAGACAAAACAAAACAAATTCCTATAAAAACATGAAACCAAAAAGTCATATAAAACCAAAGTACAAGGTGATCTACAATGATTACTGTGTTGTTTCTTATTATCTTCAATAGAATTGTCTATATCATCAGGCATAATTGAATATAGCAGTATAATTGAATATAGCAGTGCATAACAATATTAGTAAAAACAAATACATTGTAGACAGTGTAAAACTTGAAAGGCGGGTAATACTCAAACCAGAGTGGATATTCTAGTGGATCTTGTCATCTTCAGTGTAGTTGCCTATACTCTCAGACTTGATACTATCAATCATAACAGCTTTGAATAAAATCTATCGATACAAAACAGCAATCTAACAAACCAGACTCGATTACTATCAGTCATGGTAAAACAGTGTAGGTTTTACAGAGCTTTAGATTAAGTTAATAGGAAATTAAGGATGATTACCGTACTATATCCTGCTATTTTTGGGATAACTGACTGTGCCCTCAAATATAGTACAAGTAGAATGACTGGAACAGAATATAATACATCTAAACAGAGTAGTGTGAATAATGTGGGTTTTAAATCCTGATGCACTATTAACAATATAGTGTATCAATGCCATGTATGTTAGAGATTCTAGCCATCCTTCTCTGCCTCATTTCTACTATGCTATTTTTCTGCCTTTGTTTGTCTACATTTCTCCTTCATTCTACTGCCTGCCCCATTCCTTAAGGCCTTTCTGCCACTGTTCCTAAAATCCTGGTATTTTTTTTCTTTCTCTCTAGAATGTCCTTCAGTATTCTCTGTAGGGTTGGATTGCTGGTCACAAACTCCCCCAGTTCCTCTTTGTCATGGAAGCATCTTATTTCTCCATTAATTTCTAGTGACAGTTTTGCAGGGTACATCAATCTGGGCTAGAGTTTATTTTCTTTCAGGGCTTTGAATACTTCACTCCAAGCTCTTCTTGATCTGATGGTCTGTGTTGAGAAGTCAGCCATGATTCTGATGGGCTTACCTTTATAGGTAATCTGTTTCTTTTCTCTGATGGCTTTTAATATTCTGTTTTTATATTGAATTTCTGGTATCTTGATTATTATATGTCTGGGTGTAGATCTGTTTTGGTTGTAGGTGGCTGGAGTTCTGTATGCCTCACATAACTGAATGTCATTTTCTTTTTCCATGCTTGGGAAGTTTTCCTTAATTATTTCCATGGATAGCCTTTGTAATTCACGTGTTTGTATTCCTGCTTCTTCATTCACATTTCTTATTCTTAAATTATAGATTCTATTGTCGTCTTCTAGTCTTTGCATTGTTACTGCCTGTTTCCTTGTTATTTTTAAGAGATCTTTCCTTTCATGATCACATATTGCAAACTTGTCTTCAAGTTTTGATAGTCTACCCTTAGTTTCTTTTAAGGAGTTTTGCCAGCTTTCAATGGAGTTTTTAATTTCCTGGTAATTTCTTTGAATCTGCTTCATGTATTTTATATTTTCTTTATATTCTTTATCAAATGTTTCTCTCCTTTTTTTGTGTTCCTCCCTTCTTCTGTCTGTGTCTTTCTGAGAGATGCTTAGCATTTCTTTTATTAATCTACTCATATCTTGCTTTACCTGATTTAATATTTCAGTTTTGAGTTTGTCTACAAGGTCCCAAAGATATCTCTTAATGTCCATTTAAGCCATGTCTGATGTTACATGTTTGCTGCCCTCAGTCTCCCTTGTTTTTTCCTCTCCTGGATCAGTGCGCTCAGGATTCTGGGCTGGGGGCCTCCTCCTGCCTCTCTCTCCTGTCACGGTCATGGCCTTCTCCACACAGGTATACAGTGGAGGTCCCAGCCCTCTTCCCTGTCGGCCACGGTTCCTCTGAAGCACTCTGGCGAGGGACCTCCACCTTCTCCTGCTTGCTCTTGTCACTGAGGTGTAAGCAGGGGCTGCATATGCTGGCCTCTCCCCACCGGGCCAGCCAAACTTCAGGGGCCTTCACCAGGTGAGTGCGTGCTAGGCATAGAGAATCGATTTGGGACAGCTTATTGGGTCCTGGCCAGGGGCACAACCTAGTCCAAGCAAATCCCACGAATCTGCTCTAGGGAGGGAGCAACCAATTGAAGTCACTGTCACTCCCAGTTCAGGCTCTTCCTCCCCGATTCCAACATGTCACCCATTTGGTCGCATCCTTCCTGTAGGGGGGGGTCTCATTCCCAGCACTGACCGTGGAATATGAAGGTCCTTCTACCAGCTCTGCTCTCTGTTGGGCTCATCAATCCCCAGCTTCACCGCGCCTGTGGCTCCTGTGAATCGCAGCAAGAATGAGTCTGGGAGGCTCTGTGGGTCACAGTGGGTCACAGCGGGCATGAATTCAGGCCGGCGCAAACTTGGCAGGTCTCAGCAAAAGTACCTTGTCTGGTAATTTTAGCTGTTCCAATTGTAGCCCCGAGATGTCGTGTTTGATGAGCTTTTTTTTTCATTTTAATTTCTTCCTGTATCAAGAGTTTCCGTGTCCCTCTGTCTGGATCTCTCCAGGATGTTTTATTCTGGCATATGAGTTGTTTCTCCTGGGAGGCTTTGTATTTTTTTGCTCACTGATTGGCCATCTTTTCAGGGAATACCTCAAAGTTTCAATCTCAGCTCTGTTGTTTTCTTACTGTGAGACTTTTGGCAAGTTACATACTCTGCTTCAGGTTCCTCATCATAAAATAGAAATAGTTTTTGTTTATATGTGCCACATTGGGTTGTGAGCATCAAATAAATGAGTTCTCAGTATAGTGACTGGCTTATAGAATTATATATACATATATATCTTTATATATACATATAAATACATATGCAATACATATAAATACATATATAATATATATATAGTTCTTCCTAAAAAGCTTTTTCCTAAACTCAAAATATAAAAAAGGATTCCAAATGTTTTTATTTAGGAATTAAGACTGACCTGTTTAGTATACTAAACCTCTTGTTGAGCCTCCTTTCATTTGTAATTTTGGCTAGTTTAGTAATTTAATCAGCACATGTGGAAAAGTTAAGAAATGAAACACCAAACAAACTCAGGCCTCCCACAATTGAAGAGTGGTGGTTATTATGTAGACCTTGCTCAGTAACATTCCTGGTGTGGTTTGAACATTCTATTCATATTACCTAGTGTTCTTAATCACTGTGTAATTTCACATCCTAAGCTCCTAATATATAGAAATTTCATTTTTATCTCTGACATGAAGAGATCACAGAATCAAAATCCCTTTTGGCACAGGATCTTATGCCATATGCTGTGGATGTAAATGTATGGAATTAGGAAGCAAAATGCAGGAGCTCCAGTTCTGATGTGGGCTGAGCTCTGAGATGAGATCTCAGGAGAATCATACTCACACAGCAGTGTGAATTTGGAGAAGGACTCCAGAGGCTTGATCTAGCAAGTCAGCCAACCTCCTTGGGCCTCAGTTCACTTGTATACAAAATAGGCACCCTGATCCTTACCTTTCCTGCCCTTTAGACTTACTGTGAACACCACAACAAATACTTCATTTCATTATCACTATATATTTACAAGTTGTATCTGCCCCGACTAAATTGTTAACTTCTTAGGGCAAAGGCTGTGGATTTTTTTGTTTTGTTTTGTTTTTTAATCTTTATAACCTGGTAAAAGAAAGTTGACATCAACTAAATATTTGTTGAACTGAAATGTTGGTCAAGCATTGACATAAATTAGCCAAATAGTCCAGTCCAGGTTGCCCCATATGTGATGATTATCTTTTTTTTTTTTTTTTTTTTTTTTTTTTGTACCAGGGATCAATTCACAACCTCATGCTTGCCAGGCAGGCATTTAAGCCATTGAGCTAAATCCCTGGCCCATGGTGATTATGAAAGATTAAAGTGCCATAAAGAAAAAAAAAATGTGGCCTTTTGAATGTGACAGGGATGACATAGTGTGGTTTTAATGTATCAGCAAGTTCCAAGCCAGCTATGCCTTGACGTACTGGAGACATTACATCAGCTCCTCGGGTGGCTTCCTCAGCATTATCTGCATGTCTGTCACACTGAACATCAAAAGGCGTAACAAAATCAGCAACAAGCAGTGAAAAACCGTGTCACCATCAACCAAGCCATCTTGCCTCTGTTTGACTGTTTCAATAGGATGACAGTATAATTTTAAAAGCTTTTATACAGTGAGAAGTTATAAAAGGACTTGGAAAATGGGCATTGAAAATGATCTGTTAGTTAACTTTCCATTACTGTAATAAAGACCTGAGATAATCAACTTACAACCAGAAAAGGTTTCTTTTACCCATGGTTCCAGAGGCTCCAGCATGTGATCATTCGTTCCTGTTGTTTGGAGCCTATATTCAAGCAGCATATCATGACCAAAGCATGAGGTAGAGCAGGATTCTCACCCCATGGCTGAGAGGTGAAGAAGAAGGGGCCAGTGTCTTAAAATCCCCTTTAAGAAGAGGATTCCCTGCCACTAGGACCCACCACTTACAGGTCACAGTACCTCACAATAGCACCACAGGCTGAGGCCAGGCTTTTAACACATAGGCCTTTGGGGACATGCCAGATCCAAACTATAGCAGATGATAATGGTAGTGACAGAAGTTTCCAGGACATGGAAAAACTATGAGTGACTAAGACATGTCGGACACAAATGAGCCAGCTCCAAGGTGCTCATTGGCAGCTATAATATCTGCATTGCATTGAGCAGAAGCAGCCTAAGGAAGCAGGCATGGGGATACAGCTCAGTGGCACAGCACCTGCCTGGCAAGCATGAGGTCCTGAGTTTGACTCCGGTACCAAAAAAAATTTTTAAAGTTATTAGTTAAGGAATGGGGCTTGGACACAGCTCAGAACTGTTCACTGGTCCTCATGATTACACATCACCCTGAGTGATGATGTGAAAATTAAAAATGGCCATTGTTGAAAATACACAAGCAAAAATCAACTGGAAAATACTGCCTCTAAATAGAAATATTGTTAATTACATTTCCATAGCAAGATATTATTAATAGAACTTCCTACTAAAACTATAAGTTTTTTATATTTGGTTTGTTTTGCTTTAAATTAAGGAGAGATTTAGGGGTTTTGTTTTGTTTTTAACTCAGGAGATTTTACAAGAAGTAAAAGGAGAGTTGGGTTTAAAAGATGTTTATTTAGTGCTGAAAGCGGTATGTTTTAATCTTTGCTTTCTTTTTTAAACACGGCCAGATTCCAAAACAAGAGCTGAGCTGTTTTAGGGCAAAATAATATTCATGGCATCAAGTACTGATTTTGAGAACAGTGTGACAGGTACTGGGCTAGATGCTTTACACATATTATCTTATTTGTTACTGACATAGTGCCTCTTAGAAAACCTTAGAGGTTAACTCATTCCAGTTCACATCACTTAGGTGTGACAGTGTTCAAATCCCTAGTACTTTTCACTCACCATGGCCCAAGAGGAACGAAGTGAGAAGATAGAATGATGGTGTCAATTTGATAAGACAAATGAGGAAACAGAACTGAGGATTGTAAAAGGAAGGAGGATGACAGGAGGATGGGGAAAATAAGAAAGGAGATGGGAGTGAGAAAGAGAAGAAATTCTTGGACTGACTGTGACCTTTAGAGTGGAATGTCCTCATAAACCTACTCATATGTATTGTCTTGGCTGATCTGAGTCCTGTGGAACATCAACCATATAGGCCCACCTCCTCCTCATGGAATGTTTGCATGGGACAAGCTCAGAGCAGGGGTTACACAAGAAATAAACCTCATCCTGCTTCCAAGAGCTGGAAGGAAATTTTTAAAAAAATTTTTAAAGGCACTGTGTATTTTTTTGGGGGGTGGGTACCGGGGATCAAACTCACGACCGTGTACTTACAAGGCAAGCGCTTATGCCGGTGAGCTAAATCTCCAACAAGGAAACCAAAATTGAATGGTTTATATTTAAATGTGTCCTCCATGTAGTATCATAACTTTACATTGGATATGCAGAAAAGGCTGCAATTTTAGTTTACTAGAAAGCAGATGGGATCTGCCATAGGGTGGTAAAACAAAAGAAATGTATCCCAAATGTAAGAAAAAACAACAGTTTTTTACTTGTGGGTTGCTTTCTTAGCATTACTATCTGTTTCTGCATGCACACAAGCTGGTATTTCATCAAAATAATAAAAGTTGTACCTAATATTTATCGAGCATTGACATTTCTATGTGGTAAGAGTTTTGCATCCATTTAATGAGAAGGAGGAGCCTAACAAGTCGGTACTATTATCAATAAATAACCACTTTAAAGCTGAGCAGACTGAAGCTTGGAATTTCAAACATCTTAAAGTCACTTGGCTGGTAAATGGCAGAACTGGGATTTGAACCCCAGGCCCTTAATACCATGCTCTAGGTTTCCCTAGGATAGTGACTATGAATGTGGAACTCCAATACCTCTACATGTTTTAACCATTAACATTCCAGAAAGAAAGGAGAGAAGAGGAGAAGGAGGGGGAGAGAGAGAGGATACTGTAATTACTTGGAGACCATAACCCCCTTGAAGAGCAAGAAGTGTGGGTTGAATGAATGGAAGCAGCAGAGGTAGTCTAAAGCCACTGTAGCCAAGAAAGGAATCTAGGATAAAGAATAGGAGAGGAGAAAATGAGACAAAAATAAATGGGAATATAAAGTATTAAAAAATGAAATTGGAGTGCATGAAGTATGAAAAGAAAAATAGAAATATGAAATGAAAATATTTAGAATATGAAAAGTCTTTAGAATATGAAAATTACTTATACTCTGAGGTTTAGATAATGGTTTACGTTACTCAGGGAGATTTCACTAGTTTACCCTTTTTATTTCTAATTTCATGGGCTAAAATGACCCACTCAGCTCAGCTTTTGGAGTGAATACTGTTTGTTCTGACATTTCTCTGAGTAACAGAGAGTTCCACTCTGCAGGGTTAGCGTCCCTGTGAAAGGTGGGTGTGTTGTTGGTCATATTTTTCCTCTTGAAAGTTAATTAAGTTAACATTAACTGTGGCTATATAACCACAAAATGGGCAGTTTCTTGAAGGTTCATGGTTTGGATTTTGTCCTGCAAAAGTTCCCACTTCTGTGGCTATATTTAATGTTCTAACTGACTGAATAGCTGGCTTGCTTTGGGCCCGGGCGTCAGGGCAGTCCTGGGCCTGTTTCCGGCCAACTTGGTGCACTTTCCTGAAACTCGGTCCCAGGAGAATGCAGTTCTCAATGAGTAGCCTGTGGGCTTCAGCCTCTCTTCTTTCTTCTCCAGAAATCTCACTGACTTCAGCACTGCCAGCTTGATGCCATATGGCCCTGCACTTCTCAAAACTGTTTACTCGATGTCTCAAAATTTTAAATATCTTGTCCATGCACTTAACTCTAGAACTAGTCATGTGCCACCATCAGTGTTTGTGGTACACACCTATCCTGATGACTTTGTTTATGTAGATATGACTGATTTTTTTTTAAAAAAGTACTCCCCCTGCACATAATGTCAGCGCAGCTGTTTTCACTTTTAAACAACCACAAACATTTTATCCCCTAACACTGTAATTTATTTTGAAAGACATAGGACCTTAAAATACATGTATAGCATTTCCCTACTTCTGTCCATCCTTAAAAGTTGAATAAAATTCCTGAGCGAGGCATTGCATAGTTTCAGATAAACTTTTCAGCCCAGAATTCATGTTATATAGACTTCCTAGTCATCTTCAAAGTGTCAAGTTATAGTAGAAGCAGTAGCATTAGCAATAGAGACAAAAGATAGTACAGCTCTTCCGCTCTCTCTGTAAGCTCAATGAATTTTCTATGGACAGAGAAAATGGGTGCCAGAGGCACAGTTGTGTGTTTCCCTGGGTTCAGAGTAGCCCAGCAAGTCACAGTAAATGCTGTTCTGCCCCTTTTGTATGCTGTAGCAACAATTCCACTTCCTGTTGCATAGGAAAACCTATGCTGCTGTTAAAAGAAGTCTCTGGGTATTTTTACTACAACATTAAGACAATTTGTCCATGGAAATAATTTTTATTGTTCTGAGTCAGTCCACTCTGTGGAAGTTTAATATGAGTTCCAAGACAAGGATGAATGATATATTTATTTTACTTTGTGTCCTTTTTAATATTTTGAATGCATGACTGTTGACCTTGTTGTCAAAGCTTTTCCACATTTTTATTACTCTAGTAGTGACTGCTGTATTGATGTCTCTTCATTGACAGTTCACCCTGTCCTCAGCATGCTATATTTTGGCAAGATTATCTGCTTTGCCTAGTGTTATGTGATCTCTTGTTTTTCTCACAGCCCTATTCATGTCTTCTCAGTGTCTTTGTCACAATAAAAGTTTAACAGACCTTCTAAATACTTGATCTGCTGGAAGAGCTTGAATTCAATCATAAGCTTCAAAGAAAAAAAAAAAAAAAATATATATATATATATATATATATATATATATATATATATATTACTCACTATAAGCATCCCTAACTCAGCCAGAGTATCTCTGCTTTAGACACACACCTTGGAATGAAAAGAGACCCTGGAATTCATTTTCTAATATTCTTTCGTTTGATTTCAGTTATATTTGTTAATTATCTCTATAGGAAT